>CM050167.1:398526426-398567346 GCA_027410445.1 Discoglossus pictus
CTTAGCTGTTAGAATGTTTTAACATAAAGTCTAAGACTTCTAGTTTTTTAGGATTTCAATAGTTAACTTATTGAAGCCTTTCTCTTTTACTATGCTAGACTTAATCTCAGTCTTTTTTGACTGTAGCAACATGGTAGTTTGAGGTAACTAAGTTAGTGCCTGTTTGAGCCCCTTACAGGGTCCTACATATAGATTTTTAGTGTCAGGAATGTATATGATAAAGTTGTTTTTATATAGTTGTTTTCACACTGTTTTCCCTTCAAGAGTTAAAGCTACATACTCCAATTTACTGAATGATTTCTCTAACTTTTCCTTTCTTGGAGGCGTTCCTAAATGTTCCAGTCTGACTCCTCCGATTCTCCAGGGAGCGGGGCCGGGGCTTCCGCACTTACTCGGCGGCTGGCTCGTCTCAGAACCTACTGGGGTAATAGCACATTTGTGGTCCCTGCGGACTTTTACACTTCCTTATGGCTAGCTCACAATATACTTTTATCACTCACAACATCAGGGGTTTCATTTCGCCTAATAAAAGGAGGAAAGCCTTTATCTCATATAAGAAAGACAAACCCTCTGTACTCTTCCTCCAAGAGACTCACTTTGCACAAAACAAAACACCTTCATTCTTGCATAAAAATTATCCAACCTTTTATAGCTCTAATCAGAAAACCAAAAAAGCAGGAGCAGCGATACTGATCCACAAAAACTTCCCTTTTAAGGTAACCCACAAAAGAATAGATAAGGAGGGTAACTTATAATACTCAAAAAAATGATCTTTGTTTATTTTTTAAACTATTGGTTGAAAATAAAAGAGACAAAAAACAACAACCTATACGATTCATCACAAACTTCTCAAGTCAATCCCAACAAATAAGATCTATATTGCAAAAACACTGGAACATCTTGAAATTAGACAGAGATCTGGATGAAGTACTTACAGAACAAAGTACAATTACATACAGAAGAGCAAAAAACCTAAAAGATCTCCTGGTACATAGCCACTATGAAGAAAAGAAAAATAGGAGGAACTGGCTAATAGAAGGCCAAAAAGGATGTAAAGCATGCGGCAAATGTAAAGCATGTCCATTTTTATTAAAAACCACAGAATTTCAAGATGCAACAGGATTAAAGAATTATAAGATAAGACACAATATAAATTGTCTAACTGAAGGCGTTATCTACCAAATAATTTGCTCATGTAATAAAAAATACACAGGCAAAACCAAAAGACAGTTAAGACGCCGTGTATTAGAACATGTCAATGATGTTTTAAATTTAAAAGATACCTCAATAGCAAAACATGTACGTCATCATCACAACAATAATCCATACTGCTTGAAATTCATAGGTATAGATCACATACCAAAAACAGCAAGAAGAGGAGATTGGGATAAACACCTACTGTGTCAAGAGGCAAAATGGATATTTCAATTGGATACTAAAAAACCACAGGGTTTAAATGAAGAATTTACATATACAGCATTCATTTGAAAAAAACCTCTTATGAAAAATACCTAGATCTAATATATGAATAGGATACAAAAGTTTAACAGAAGAATCTATATATATAGTATTCATTTGAAAGAATTACTAAATAAAACAAAATACCCAATTTTTTTCTTTTTCTTTTTTTTTTTTTGAAAACAACAACTTTTGATCAAAGATAATAAAACTTAAAAGAAGTAATTAGAATACAATCTTTATCTAAAAAAGTCATTAATATAATAATAATAAATATAAAACATAAATAAAATAAATACATATAAATAAATAAGTAAATAAATAACATATACACATATATATAGCAAAATAAAAAACAAAAATAAGTATCCGGATTAGATAAAAAATAAATTAACATGGTATGCAAAATAATTATAATTTAAAATCAAATAATATGTTTAGCAAAGTTAAAATAATACAAAGGCATACTAATGCTAGCAAGTTAAAAGTATTACTTTGAAAGTAATTTCCTTATTTAAAATCATTATACTTATTTAAATAATATAAAGATAATATAGTAAAAAAGAAAGTCAAAAGCAACATATGAAAATAAAGCATGCACAAAAACATTCAGGAACACAAAGAGTTAACTAACTGCCATAGAAACTACGGAACACAAAGAGTTAACTAATTGCCATAGAAACTATAAATAGCTCCACAGAGGAGGCAGCACTGTGCCCCTGATGAGTGAGAGACTGATAGAGCCTCACGAAACGCGCGTCGGGAGATTGTGACGTCATCAGTAAGCGTGATCACAGCGCAGACCACGCCAATATAGCGTGGAGCATGATAGATACAGCTCTAAAGCTCCAGGTCCACTACTAACTTAAAAGAAAGATAGAAAGCCAATTCCTTCACCACAAAGTCTCAATATAGTTACAATAGAGTAATATACAAGAATAAGGAAATAGAAAAGAAAGAAAAAGGAAAAAGGAGTAAAAGCATAATTAAAGCAAAAAAACGGAAGAAAAAGGAGGACATAACCTCCTTCTAAAAAACAATAGACAGAAGCATTAAGGTAATATATAGTTTAAGAAACAGCATAATCAGGAGTGTATACATTTTTAAAAAACAGCACAGCATTAGCACTATAAATGAATAAGGTAAAGTAGTGACTGTGATAGACTAACAGTCACGAGGTAAAAGGGTAATATAAGAGGAAATAAGCACTAAGTCAAATAGCACAAGCACTTTAAGATAAGAATTTTTGAATAACACAACTTGAATTATAGTGCACTTTAAGTAATAGAATTCTGAATTAACATAAATCAACAGGATAAAAGATTAACACAAAAGAAATGCAAAGGAACTTAAAACATATACTCCAGGGAAGTGCTGTATGAATAAACAAAACTATACAACAGACAAAAGGATTATAAAACCTTATCTTAATCTTATGTAAATAATGTAATCTTATGTAAATTAAAATCCAGGGTACCTGATAAGGATTTGACTAAGGAAACATAACCAAAATTAAACAAATACAATTGAAAAACCAAATCTTTTATTGACTTGAGCATAATAAAGTAATTAAATAAAAAAGCTGTGATCAAAGCAAAGAACATAATAATAACAAAAATAAAACTTTAATAAACCTCTAATAATTTGCTGGACGTCAAAAAACCCAAAGGATTAAACACCTTGGGTTTAACATGATTTTTTTAATCGTTGCATTTTTAACAACATTTTAAATGTACAAATAAAGATTGAATTTTTTAAAATTAGTATGTGGCAATAATCATTAAAATAAAGGCTGCATAAAAGGTGTTTCTGTACAACCTTGGTTGGTTGTTCAAGGATTCCTGAATAGAATCCACAGGACAATATTTTGGTACGCACAAGGAGGGTAACTTATTGTTATTCTTACCGGAACCCTACTAAATACTAAGCTTACCCTTGTATCTATCTATGCCCCTACTACTGCTCCTCATAAAGCTCTCATAAATCTATTGGAGACATTAGACTCTCAGGAAACGGGCAAGATTATCATAGGGGGAGATTTTAACCTGGTTTTAAACTCAGATATGGATAGGTCCAAAGGGCTGAGAGAAAATCGATTTCCAGACAAAACCAAACAAATAAGGAATCTGTTGTTTAAATTGGGCTTAGTGGATGCCTGGAGGGGGCTCCACCCACAGGAGAGGGAGTACACGTTTTACTCGCCAACACATAAATCCTACTCTAGGATTGACACACTTATAATAGACGCCACACTGCTAGAACAAATCAAATCTTCAGATATTATTCCTTGCCCCTGGGCAGATCATAGTCTAGTGTCATTGGTTCTGAATCTAAATCCCAACTTAGATATGCCTTATGTGTGGCGTATAAATGATAGGCTCCTATCTAACCCTATTATACAAGACAAAATTACAAAGGAACTGAAGGATTATCTTTAAACAAATACTAACCCTTCCACCAGCATAGGCTGGCTTTGGGTGGCACACAAGGCGTTTATAAGGGGTACATGTAAACGTTTAGAGAGCGCGAAAACTCATTGTTGAAAGAACTCCTTAAACTGGAGAAACAAAACCAACAACATCAGTCAGATCTAACCCGCCATCGGATTGACACTATTAGATTAGAACTAGATAGTATTCTTTCCGTCCAAACAGAGTAGGCCTTGAGGAAAACCAAGAGCAAATTCTTTGCCCAAGCAAATAAGCCAGGCCCCCTCTTAGCTAACAAGTTGAACGCCAGATACCAGCAATCTAAAGTCACTCAGATTAAAACAGCGACTGGTTCAGTTACAATGAACCAGGCAAAGATTCAGGACACCTTCCGTACTTTTTATCAGGATATTTATACCTCCCATGCACTTATAGAAAAAGACTCCCTAACTAACTTTCTATATAAACTGAACCTCCCCGCTTTGGAAAATGCTGATCTGGATTTGCTGAACTCTGAGGTGACCCTAGAAGAAGTCAAAGACACTATTAAATCTCTCAAATTGGGCAAATCGCCTGGGCCGGATGGCTTTTCCAATTTATATTATAAAAAATTTGTAGATGTCTTGATTCCTCAATTGGTAACATTATGAAATGCTATTTTACGAGGGAAACAGATGCCACCGGAGTTAAATCAAGTGAATCTGGTCTTTTTCCCAAGGCGGGGAGAGACCCGCTAGAAGTTAAAAACTATCGCCCGATCTCTTTGCTAAATGGGGGGTAAAATTATTGGCAAAAATAATTGGCAAAAATAATGGCGAATAGGATTTCCAGATTCTTGACTAAGCTCGTCCATAGGGATCAAGCAGGCTTTATCCCACACAGGCAGGCGGGGGACAACACTAGGAGAGTGCTGAATGTACTTCATCTTGCCCATCACTCAAAAACTCCACTCTGCACACTAGCTTTGGACATTGAGAAAGCCTTTGACTCTCTGGAATGGACATATCTTTATGCTGTTTCAGCGAAATTTGGTTTCAAAGGCAACTTCCTGAATCTACTCAAAACTTATTATGATTCTCCTAAGGCCACTCTATAATTACCAGGCCCCGAGAATTCACTTTTAAACATTCAAAAGGCACTAGGCAGGGATGCCCCCTATCCCCCCTACTTTTTGCTCTTGCGATGGAACCATTGGCACAGACTATTAGAACCTCCCCTGAGATTCAAGGTTTGAGATTGGGAAATCAAGAATACAAATGTTGTCTCTTTGCCGATGATATATTATGTACTTTAACACGCCCCTCCACCTCTATCACGGCTCTTATGAAGGTTTTAAATAGGTTTCACACAATTTCAGGCTTACGAGTCAGTGAGGATAAAACAGAGGTCCTAGGGTCACATCTCCCACAATTTGAAAGGGAATTCTTAAAGAATTCTTTAAATTTTTTCTGGCTCAAAACTTACTTAAAATATTTAGGAATAAAAATTACCCCTAATATCTCAGATCTGTATAGGGTTAATTATCTGGCCCTTTTTAAAGAACTATCAGCCGACCTTGAGAAATGGAACAAGTTCCACATCTCATGGTCTGGCCGAATACATACTGTCAAAATGAACATCCTCCCTAGAATCTTATACTATTTTAGATCCTTGCCTATCAAAGTTCCCATTAAAGATCCAGACAACTTTCAAAAGCAAATCATGAGATTTATCTGGCGTAATAAACCTCTTAGAATTACCAAATCTACAATGTTTAGACATAAAGATAATTGTGGACTTTCGTGCCCACACCTCAAGCTCTACTACAGAGCGGCGCAAATTTAATTTCTGCCCCAAGCTCACTCCTTAGAATATCAACCTATTTGGGTTCTGATTGATCATCAGTTACAACCCTTGAGGTGGGATACGATAATATGGCTCCCTAAATCTCATAGCCCCCAAAAATACCTACCTCAACCCCATGATTAGATTATCCCTGGGATGTTGGTCCTGGGCAAACTCTAAACGTCAATTGACTCCTGATCTCTCCCCCCTTCTCTCCATTACTACCTTCCCCCTTTTCAAAAGACCTTTCCACAGACTCAAAGGCTTGGTGGACCGCACATGGTCTTGACAGAATAGAGGCATGGATAAAAGGCGATAAAATTATCAATTTTGAATACCTAAGGGATAACTTTGATCTCCCGCTGAAGAAACACTTAATTTTCTGCTAGTTTAGATACTATATTTTGACCCTGAAGAGGACATATGGTTACCCCAAGGTTAATTGGATTACTCGCATCTACAAAGCTCCTCCTCTAATAAAGGGTATTCTAGGGCAAATCTACGAGAAATTCAATAATCCCCTCAATAACCCCCAAAAAGAGGGAAAAAAATAATTCCTTCATGACCCCACATCGTGAAAATGCAACATATAGTTGACCATGAGCAAACACAGGTTCCTTCAAAAAAATACCCACAGACTTAAAAGTTTATCCTTGGGATTTATTGATGGTCATGGCAAATGCCATGATAATGGGAAATTGTCTCCTTTGAAGGACAAAAGGCAAACCACTCTCTCTTGGAGCTAAATCAATTGTCGGTATAAGAACTGGTTCGCCTTTATGGGTACCACTCATAATTTCTGCATGTATTAACTGATCCTTTAAATCCTTCACAATGAATCTGGTCCCATTACTCTCTATTTAAATTATACAGTTCAATGTATTAACAAATGATGAAACTTGTAGTAACATAAATCCTTGACTATCTACAATATACAATGAACCAACTTTCCACAACCTTGAAAATACAATGTTAACATGTGAAATAGTAAGATAAAACAATAACATTTAACCTTCAAATTAAAGAAAATGCCACATAATTGTTTTGTGGGGCCAATCATGTAAAAAGGTAACTTCTAACACATTCAAATCTGTATGACCACTGTTTACTGTTGTTTTTTTGTTTTGTTTTGTTTTTTTTTGTTCTTGTACTTTGTGCAAATGGCACATAGAGTTTCCTAAGTGAAATAGTGGTCCCCTATTTAAAGAGTCCCAGAGAGCTAACATTTTGTCCTGGAAGTAAAACCACTGTTCTCTGTGTTTTTTTGCCATTGTATAGAGTTTCTTATTGAAATAGTGGTCCTCTAAAATCAGTCCGAGTAACATAAAATGTTGTTGTCGAAATGAAACCACTGTCCTCTATATTTACAGCACCTCATAGCACACAATGTTTTTTTGTGAAAACGCATCCATCTTCCAATAAATTACCCTGACTTGGGTTTTCTTCAACATGTACTTTAATTTTATCTGGATTATTGCATCTTGAAAATGCAACATATAGTTGACCATGTGCAAACACAGGTTCCTTCAAAAAAATACCCACAAACTTAAAAGTTTGTCCTTGGGATTTATTGATGGTCATGGCAAATGCCATGATAATGGAAAATTGTCTCCTTTGAAGGACAAAAGGCAAACCACTCTCACTTGGAGTCAAATCAATTCTCGGTATAAGAACTGGTTCGCCTTTATGGGTACCACTCATAATTTCTGCATGTATAAACTGATCCTTTAAATCCTTCACAATTAATCTGGTCCCATTACAAAGTCCTTTTTTGGGATTCATATTTCTTAATAGCATGACAATTGCCCCTTTTTTAAGTTGCAAAACATGTGGTGGCATTCCAGAGGGAGTTAAAGAATTAATAAATTCCATACTAAAGTTTGCTTCACTATCTTTGTCGTCAGCTAGAACAGAATCTGCACTGTAATAGTTTTTTTGTGGAGCACTGATTAATTTTAATATTTTGTTGTTTAGATTCAAGGCATCTATATTTTTGGATGTCAATATGACTTTGCTTGCAATGTCTGAGTAATCCTCGTTATTGATGGTATTGAGGAAGATTGTCAAAATTAGTGGTTCTTTTGAAATCATTTCTGGTGGAATTTGTACAGCATCATCAGGTAAATTATTTATTTGTGGCTGTTTTCCTTCTCCAATAAGAATGAGCCAATCATTGAATTGATTTTGGCCTTCACATCTCATATTTACTTCTAATTTAAGGTGTGTAAACATTTTCCACAGCTTACTTCTTTTTATACACATTTCGACAAGTCAGTCCGATTGCCATGTGGCACCACAGGTAATGTTTGCCTGAAATCTCCTCCTAACAACATCACATTTTCACCAAATGGCAAAACATTAGCCATAACTTCTTTTAATAATCGATCAATAGATTGCAGGGCATGACATGACATCATAGTTGCCTCATCTATTATAATTAATTTACTCTTGTGCAAATTTTTGGCTTGTAATGAATTCCTTCGAATGACAACACCCCATGACAATCATAAAACAAAGTTTAGGAAAGGCAAATCTAAAAAGTTTATAAAATATTATTCAAAGTAAAAATGTAGTATTTTTCTACAGCATTTCTATCCAATAATACATATAAATGAGGTTAAACACATACTGTATACACTGTTTTTGGTATAATTGTTTTATTAAAGGCATATCCAAGTTTCATGGATTAATACATTTCTGCACTCTGTAGGCAAAAAGCAGCGTATGTGTATGCAGCACATCTCATAAAACATTTTATTATTAATATCTAAAAATCCCTCTAATGATTATGTTGACATCTACAGGTGGTGTCTAAACATCTAATCGCCCCCAATCAGCATGCAGCATCGGGAAGCAATATTTGCTACATATGACATGCTGCTTTGCACCACAGCCAATAGGAGAGCAGTGTTGTCAGCGTCCCAGTCACTGCTGGTATATGACTCATCCCTACTTCTTGTCTATGCTATGGGCTGTTGTCATAGCAACTAACATAGTGCTATGTCTCAAATCTTTCATCTAACTGGATTGGCCAAAACAAATTGGAGGGGCGTTAACCTTAATTTTAAACTGTCAGAAATTACAATAGATTTTGCTAATTTCAAGATAAGTGTTTAAATGTTTATTTTGGTATTTTTTCATGCAAATATTTTTTTATACACTTCTGATTCTCCTCCATCAGATGCATTCATAATCCAAGAAAGTTAGATATCCCTATAAGTTATTAAAATGTTCCTTGCAAATAAATTAGCTAAGTAACCAAATATCTAAAAAAAATTCTACATCACTACTTCAAATCCATCAGAATAAAAAGGCTTCAATATTTAATATGTTTATCCCTCCCATTTAAATTGAGCCCAATGTGTTTCAGAATTGTTTCTGCAATCAGACAAGTGCTACATATTATCCTTTATTAGGCGAAGTAAAAATATTGGTGAAACAATGCTGTTGCGCAATGCGCATGCCAGGGCCGTTGCGCAATGCGCATGCGCGGCCCGTTGCGCAAGGCGCAGTTGTCAAACTGCGATTTGTCGCAAGCGTGACAACGAATCGCAGTTTGACAACTATTATATGTGACTAGCGAATTGCCCGTCAAAAAATGACGGGCATGAAATTGTAAGCCAGGGTATGCTGTTTGAGACATAATGTAAACCTTTTTTTAACCTGAGGACCTTCGGCGCTTATTGCAATTCTTGCGCTGATCGCCTTTGGCGCTCATTGCGAGGCTGTTGGATGTTTTTTTGTAGTAGTCGAGGCGCTTTTGATTGTCATTGTAAGGTCGGCGCTGATCTGCTTTTTGCGCTTATTGCAAGGCTGCTTATTACATTTGCAAATCTCTATTAAATTGCTACGAATTCACTGGCGTTCAAGCCCGTAAACCGCAAATGGAGCCAAAAAGCCTACGGGTACTAGAGAGGATCTGCAAGGGGGTTAAAGTCCTATCTGTAGCACTGTAACAGCAAATATACACACTACTGTATTTATAATTAAAGAGAAACTGATGTGAGGTATTCAAATTAATAGCACAGCATTCTCAAGCTAACAAATCTGCAATATAACTTACTTTTTTTAATGTTTAATTTCTGTGTTATATCAATCCCGGCCATCAATGTGTTAATACATATACTGGAACTCGCATGGACTAGAATATCATATTTACTGATTTATTTTTTTAATTGCATATTTGTGGTTTGAGACTGTTGTGCAATTAATTCTAATGCCTTCCCATGCTTTTATAGTACAGTATTGTGTTTTGTTTTTTTTATTTCAAAGATTTTTTATTCAACAGCTTTTATGTTACATAACAAACAATTACATTGCAAACATCTGTTAACTGAAATTATTAAGATAATTGTGTCTATTGTTATTAAAATATATTATTCATATCAATAAACAATCATTCAGCCAGATATCTCACATTTTTTTCCTTTTTTGGTGATGGTTTTAAGTAAATACACAATTAAAGTTCCACTCCTAAATGTTCCTCACTACATCCATTCCTATGATCTCCCGTGCCACCCTCAGTACCTTTTGTCGTCTAGATGAGTTGCCTCTCCGCTTCCCAGGTCTACCCGTTCCAGTCCGCTCCACACTCCGCTCCCCGGACAAGCCACCGCTGTCAGCCAAAGTGTAATGCTCTTTCCTGTCCAGAACTTACAATGTGCTATCTGGAGACTGAATCCAAGGTCCCCAAATTTCTAGGTACATTTGGTGAGTGTCCAACAAAGTGTGAGTCATTCTTTCGTTAACGCAAAGATAATTTATTTTGTTTATGACTTCCTGAAATTGGATATGACTGCTTTTCCATCTTCTAGCAATTATATTTTTGGCGGCTAAAAAAATCATTTGGGCCAATTTGTTCTCCTTATTACCCAGCCCCTGGTAATGAATTCCCAACAGACAAGTCGAGATTGATGGTTCTAGGGGAGATTTAAGAATCCGTGAAGCTAATTTGGTAGCTTCAATCCAAATATTAGCCACTCTAGGACATTTCCACCACGTATGAATAAAGTCTCCCCTTCCCTGGCATCCTCTAAAGCACCTATCTGAAGTTGTTGGAGATAGCTTATTTAGCCTGGCAGGAGTCATGTATGCCCGGTGTAAGATTTTCAACGAGTTTTCTAGCAAGCTATAGTTATATGAGCCTTTAGATAGGCTCAGAAAGGATTCCGCCCATTTGTCCCCCTCCCAGTTTTGTTGCATGTCTATCTCCCATTTCAATGTGTAAGCAGGCTTCCACGAAGCCTTTGGGGCATTAAACATAGTGTACAGTGAGCCTAAGGTTCCTCTAGTTAAGTTTGTGTTTTTACATATTATTGACATCCACGATTCTTTGGGCGGGCCATGAATCCTATGTATCTCTTCAACCCAATGTCTAATTTTGATGTAGTTAAACATTTCTTGGTGTGGTATCCCTATTTTCCTGTTCATTTCTGCCCAAGAAATAATTATGTCGCCCTCAAACCATGCCTCAAGTTTGTCTAAATTGTGTGTGGTCCAGAATGCTTTGGAGTCAGCTGTGAGGGTGGTCGCTAGAGAGGTTGATGTAAAGATTGAAGTAAGAGGTGATACAGGGTGAATCACTTTATGTTCCTTCCTAGCCCATTTCCATATTTTCAGTGTAAATTTAGTTATAGGGTTATGGATTAGGGAGTCAAACGTGTGCGAACTCGGAGCCCATAAAATGATTTCCCATTTTAATGGGGCCATTTGTAGCTCTTCAATAAATACCCAATTGGGCTGTAGGGTGGTAGAATGTATTAACGGTATAGAGGCAATCTGAGCTGCCTTAAAGTAGGTACTGAAATTAGGGCAGGATAATCCTCCTCTAGACTTATGTTTATACATAGTATGTCTGGCGATCCTAGGAGGTCTATTCCTCCAAACAAATCTAAAGACCTGGGCTTGAAACTGTGCCAATTCCCTGTTATTAATTTGGATCGGCAGAGTCCTGGCCAGATAAAGGAGCCTCGGCAAGATGTTCATCTTGACCGTGGCTATTCGGCCCGTCCACGAAATCTGCCTTTTTGTCCAGCTGTCTAAGTCCCTTCGAAGAGTCTTAAATAGGGGTGGGTAATTGGTTTTATAAATATCCGCTAGTGAGTTAGTCAACTTTATCCCTAAATAGTTAATGTAAGAGGCAGGCCATAGAAAGTTGTGTACCCTTGTCAGTTGGTCCAAGATGTCCCCAGGAATGCCCACACTTAAGGCTTCTGTCTTGCTATGATTCAATCTCAGTCCAGAGAGAGTGCTATATTCATTGATTGTGCCCAGTAGGGCATCTATGGAGGAGCCAGGATTCGAGAGGGTGCACAGTAGGTCATCAGCAAACAAAGAACATTTTAGATGCTGATGTCCCACCCGCACCCCCTCTATAGAGGAGTTTGCTCTTATCGCCTGGGCCAAGGGCTCTATGGCCAAAGCAAAGAGCAGCGGGGACAGAGGGCACCCCTGTCTCGTGCCTCTCTCTATATTAATACTAGCCGTCTGGGAGCCTGGTAATTTTAAAGTGGCCTTGGGTAGCGTGTAGTAAGTGTGTAATAAGTTTAAGAAGTTGCCTTCAAACCCAAACTTTGCTAACGTGGCAAATAGAAAGGGCCACTCTAAGGTGTCAAACGCTTTCTCTATGTCCAATGCAAGCAGGCAGACCGGGGACCCCCTAGACCTAGCCAAATGGATGACATTTAGAGTTCTCCTGATGTTGTTGCCAGTTTGTCTATGCGGGATGAACCCTGACTGGTCTTTGTGAATCAAGGAGGGAAGGAATATTGAGATCCTTTGAGAGAAGATCTTGGCAAGCAACTTGACATCACCATTAAGCAGTGAGATAGGTCTATAGTTCTTGGCATCTCTCTGGTCTCTACCCTCTTTAGGGAATATTGTTAAGTCAGCATGGTTTAGTTCTGGGGGGGTAATCTCCCCTCTCAGTATCGAGTTAAAGAGATTACATAGATGAGGAGCCAGAAGTGTTGAGAATTTCTTATAGTAGATATTGGTGAACCTATCCGGGCCCGGGGATTTTCCTAGTTTTAGTTCCTTAATCGCTTCTAGAACTTCCTTGATAGTAACTTCCTTATTTAGAGAGTGTAAGTCAGCGGGCGAAATCTGAGGAAGGTCCAGTGAGTTTAAGTAAGAAGCAATGTTATTTTCCATGGCCACCTGTTTAGTGGAGTATATATTTTGGTAATATTCCCTAAAAACTTTTTGTATTTCATTTTGGCTATATATGAGGTCGCCCTCTTTATTCCTGATTTGGGAAATCCTGGATTGGGTGTACTTTGCTCTCAGGCTTCTGGCTAACAATTTATCCGGTTTATTCGCTTTATTGTAAAACAAATGCTGCGTCCGTCTCAGTGCCTTGTCCGTTTTTATGGACAATACGCTATCTAGCTCCAGCCTCGTCTTGTCTATCTCTGTTCTCAGGGAGGAGGAGGGGGAGAGCTGATTTCGAAGCTCCAGTCGTGCCAATTTGCTCGCAAGATCTCTCTCCCTTTGTAGATTCTGTTTTTTGAACTGAGAAGCCAATTTGATGCACACTCCTCTTATAAAGGCTTTATGTGCCATCCAAACCCATCCCGCTCCCGTCTCCCTGCCCGCATTGGACCCAAAGAAGTCTAGCAACTTTCTCTCTATCTGCTCCTGAGTTGAAGGCAGTGAGATTTGGTATTCATTCAACCTCCAGGTGTAAGGTATGCTGAATTGACTTCCCAGGTCCACTTCCAATAAAACTGCTGAATGGTCGGACCAAGTGCAAGGCACTATAGTCGCTCTGTGTGAGCTGTCAAGAAGTGAGCTGCTAATGTAAATAGTGTCAATGCGCGAGTAGGAGCCATGTGTGGGTGAATAAAAAGTAAACTCTTTCCCTCTCGAGTGAAGTCCCCTCCAGGCATCTACCAGGCTAACAGAGTGCAGGAGTTTCTTAATTTGTCTAATTTTGTTGGAGAATCGGTCACTCACTGGAGCCCTAGATTTGTCCGCCTTTGGGTCTAAGACTAAATTGAAATCCCCTCCTACCACTAAGTTCCCCCAGTCCCCCCCTTCCAGTGCCCTTAAAAATCTTATTAGGGCCTTATGTGGTGCCGTTGTGGGGGCATAAAAAGAAGCCAGAGAAATTGTGTTTCCCAAGATCGTACCTTTTATAATGATAAAATACCCTTCACGGTCTACCAGTTTGGATGTTAACTGGAATTGGAGGTTCCTATGTAGCAATATTGCTACTCCCTCTTTTTTTGAAGTGTGGGTGGAATGGAAGAATTGAGGGTAATCTTTATTAAGATATGTAGGGTCTTATGCCTAGCGAAGTGGGTCTCCTGTAGGAATATTACAGATGGTTTGTAAGTCTTATAGTATAAAAAGGCCTTCCTCCGCTTGAAAGGAGAGTTAAAGCCCTTCACGTTGTGAGTGAGTACTGTTATGGGCATGGGTAAATTAATAAGGTGTCTGTCAGATATGCTGAATTAGCCTTACCTTTCCGGCGAGCTGTCGAGGAGGGAGTGAGGAGCGGCTCCTCCTTCTGAAGGTGTGTAAGTGGCTGAGCCCTGGGTGAGCGAGTTCTAGCAGGCTTGATTCTTATGCCCTGAGACCCCGGAAATGCTAAAGGGGCGCAGGGGGCGAGTAGGCAAAGGATGTGGGTAGTTTAAATTATTTGGATGGTGATTGACATTAGGAGGTCGGGTAAGCAGCGTAATTAGCTGATCCCAGCTTAGATATACTCTAAAAATGTATGCTTTGGCAGGGATACAGTAATCAGAGAGTGAATTGCTTAGTTCCGAACCCAGTAGATGGTAGTTGAGCACCGGTTGGTAAGTAAATGGTAGGTGAGCACAAATACAGAAAGTTGTGAGAAGAACAAATAGAGTGGTTATTGAAAAATCAAGCATTCTTAGGACCTCTAGCCCTAACCTATTCCTGTCAATCCGTAAAAGTACTAGCAGGTTACGCTTCAGGTCCTGCCGGCAAGGACAATTATAAATAAGATAAAAGGAGTGTTACCGTAATAGAGTAGCCAGATCTATAAATAATTTGTGCTAACATAAACAAAACTCTTTACATAAATTATAAACAGTAGAAACAGCTAAACCTAGACCAGCCAGAGGGGTCTCGCCAGGCTAAGTATTATTCCCTCAATTAGCAACAGTAGGTGTTTCTTTACCAATCTACTACAACCTGCTAGGTAGTAAGGAAAAGCAAAGCATAGGTTAATAACAGTTCAAAAATCTTTTGTCAACTGGGTACTACTCGTAGCAAAAGTCCTGAGTTCCTCCTGGAGCCAGCCCAAAAGGCAAGAAGTAGGGGGGAAAGGTAGTACAGAACAGTTAGCTCAGTTCTGAGCAACCTTCCTGAGAGTCTCCCCTAGGTAGCAGCAAAAAAGCAAACAAAAAAAAAAGCAAAAAGGAAACAGGACTTTTTGATAGTATGGTGCCTCTTTAGTGGAACCCTCGTTTTGAACAGTCCTGAGGATAAAGACAATTGTGCTAGTGTGTCAGCATGTCCATGTTTTGGCTGGGGCGTCTGTTGGCAGTTTTTGAGACGTGATCAGCAGGCCTCTTTTGTCTGGTCACTTCAGACCATTGTCTCTTTGGAAGAGGCAAAGTTGCTGAAGCAGATGCCATAGGGGTTGGGTCCCCCCCATTTAGTTCTAGACGCTTAAGAAGCTCTTGGCAGTCATCTAGGGAGCGTGTTGTATTTTGGATACCTCCCACAGAAAAGATCAGGGCAAAGGGGAATCCCCAGCGATATCTGATGCCATGGCGTAGTAGCACTTCCAGGGCCGGCTTCATCAGCCTCCGTCTTTGTAGCGTAGTTGGAGAAAGATCCGCAAAAAACTGGAGCTGAGCCTCGTCAGGACCACTGATCGAGGTCTTGTTGCGGGTAGCTGCGAGGATCAGGTCTCTGGATTGTTGGCGCAGAAGCCGGACAATGATGTCTTTAGGGAGGTCTTGATTGTGGCTCCCCCCAAGGGCTCTGTGCGCTCGCTCTACCTCCCACTTGTGGTCCGGGTATCCTGAGAGGATCTCATCTATCGTGCCCTTAAGGTAGCGTGGTAGATCGACTATAGCCGTGGGGACTGGATCTATTCTCCAAGTCCTCCAACTTATCTTCTATATCCGAGATACGGGAGGAATTGCCAGCAATGTTGGCCCTGTCCTTCTCCTGTGCCTCTACCACTTAGTCCATGGTTTCCTCAAGTTGATGGGTCCTCTGTCCGATCTCTTGTATGTCTTTTTGCAGTGCCGTGACTGCTCCGTTGATATGGGAGACCAGGAGAGCTTCAATTCTTGCCATTGAGACACTATTGATGGATACCTCCGGCTGTGAGGTTACCTCCTGAGAGTCTAAATCTGAGATTGCTCTGAGGCGGGGTCTTGTGCCTGTGTTTCCAATGCTTCCAGAGCTTTAAAATGCTCGTCAATTTTTTTTGACGGTAAGGATTTTTTATTTTTCCCCATTTCTGCGCCGCTGATTGTCTCCGGGTTGGCTGTTTGATGCCTGGGCATTTAGCCAGTTGCTCTGATGAGAACCCTCCGCTTCAGCTATATCCTCTCAGGTAATTAGATCTGCTGTGTTTGGTGCTGTCGGGATACACCCAGTTCCTGTAATGTTGTCTTGGTGTTTTTTTTTGGTCCTTGCTAGAACCATGTAGGGCCGCTGTAGTTACATCTCAAAGTATTGTTGAGCTCTGTCAATCATGTGCTCTCAGTAGGCCCAAGCTGCTTTCCTCAATGTCCCACTAGATGGCGTCAATGCTCTATTTGATGCAGGTGATGTATCTTGTTGAGTGCCGGACTGCACTATTTTCTGAGCACCAGTAGGTGGCAGTGCTGCTCCCTCCAGTGATAATAGGATGTTTGGTTTGTTGTTGTACCAATACTGAGCACAGGCCACGGCTGAAGCAGTTATATAAGGAAAGGTAAATCTTGTTACCATTAGTAATGAGGCAGTAGTAATGAAGATGAAAATAAAGAGGTTGTATGCCCCCTTCTGCAGTCTTATAAGCAGTGCAAAGTCTTTGTCCCCTTAGGGTCAGTATCTAGGCCTTAGAATCTTAAAGTCCTGAGCAAGCCCTTATATTACTTGAGTCAGGGAGCAGTGAGGTCACCCTTTAGTGTCTCTTTGGAGTGTTTTTAACTGTACAGGTCCCTGAGCTTTTGGGAGCCAAGAGTATTAAAGCCTCCCTTTAGTGCCTCTACAGCTTTGCTGCTACTAAAAACACTGCAAACCTACAGCCTTATTAAATTGCGATTCGGTAAATTTAAAAGGGCTCTATTTAAGCACACAGCATATTTTTTTACAGAAGTTTTTAGTTAGTGAACTTCTATCCAAAAGCATGGTCTTCACTAACTAAAAACTTCTGTAAATAAAATATGCTGTGTGCTTAAATAGAGCCCTTTTAAATTTACCGAATCGCAATTTAATAAGGCTGCTAATCTTTTATGGGCCTCTCACACAGTCTCTTCTTGTTAGGGTGCAACTTGCAGCTTCTGTATCCCCAAACTTGATTTTTAAAACCAGATGGGTCCTCCTGTGCACAATCCTGGTCATATATATCAATTTGGTGATAGATAAGTCACTTTATATATGGTCTTAAATGTTTTTTTCAGCAGAAACACACATCCTCTTTCATATATTATAGCTTTGAGAGATAAGCTGCTGGGTCTTCTTCTCTTAAAAAGTAATACAGTTTATTGTGTACCATATCTTTAGATTATTACACAGACTAGATCTCCAGTAGTATAGGGCAAAGAATTGTAGAGGTTTGAAACAGACAGCCAATATGAGTCATTACCAACCTTAAGTAGGCATGTTGTTTATCAGTGTTTCAGTCTCCTTTGTTCTGGTTCAGCTGCAAATCTCAGGAAAAAAGTTGCCAAACTTGATTTTTAAAGCCAGCTGGGTCCTCCTGTGTGCAAATTTGTTGATTTGGTGACAGAGAAGTTACTTTATATATAATTTATATATAATTGTCATGCTTTTTAAAGCCTTATTGCTGGGAGCTATGTTGTTTTGCTTCCTCTCTGTTTGCTGCTAGCCACACCCTCCATTGTGTTTTTTTTGCTGTTACAGCTCTAATAAGTGTTTGAAAAAGTTCTTGTGAGTCCTGTTAGTTCTCATAATATTTTTGACAGAAACGTGATACTTTTTTCAGTTGCGGGTTAGACTTAATTTGCGATCTAGATCTACGGGTCTACTAGAATATTGATTTTGTGTAACTTTAAATATTTAGCGCTAATAATGTTGAGGCTGTGCTTAAACCAACGGAGTTCAAAGCTGGAATTTGCGTCTTTGCCTGGTCCGTGATTGTGGGCGGGGAACTCGTAATCAGGAAGAGAGCAGCTAATATAATATGTGGCAATATTCAGAGTGGTTTTAAGGGTGTATAAATTTACGAATTGGGCAATAGAATAGGGCCCATATTAAAGGAAAGAAAATTATATGATTGACACAGTAAGTGGGGAACAAATACAAAAACACTGAAATTGTACAAAGAAAACAAATAAAAAATCAGAGCAATTATATAATAAATTATTGCATGTGACAAGTGGACAAAGATAGGAGTATTGCCAGTCAGTCATGTTAGGGGAGAGAGTGGAAGGTAATGGGTATGGTGGTAATGGTGGTGGTGGGGGGGGGGGTTGGTGACATGTTATGATAAGAGTATTAGATAGCATATGCTGCTGATTGGTCAGGTGTGAGTGATTTGCATGCCTCTATAAATAAACAGGAAACATGGATTTGTGGATGAGGGGAAGAAGAAAGGGGCCTCTCAGATTTGCCAGACTACGAGAGGCCATACTACAGATTAAAAAGTAGCTCCTGTGATCAGAAGAAAAATGGGTGTGAGAGACAGAGAGGCACCAAGAGAAAGGGAAATAGAGGACAAGGAGAGGAAGGCAAGTAATAAAAATGGGGGGAGTGGAGCTTGAGGAAATACAGACACGGTGTGAGTTGGCTTCCCAGTTACTACAACATTGTGCAATGAATAGAGATTTAGCGATACATTTATATGTGGTGAAAAATTATAACAGATATGTAATAATAATATCATTTATATCAGCTTCAAAGATGGGTCAGTGTCCATAGCCCTGTGATGATCTCCAGTTGTACAGTAACCTTCAGCATCTCCTTAGAGTTTCCCAGAGCAGGAGAAGTCTGACTCGAGATATAGAGGCATCACCAGAGTAGTGAGTATTGTGTATGTTGGGTATATTGTCAGGGATGAGGGGTCTTTCTGAAGAGGTGTACACTGCAGTGTTTGGGGTTGGGTGCTGCTTGACAAATCCTTGGTGCTTAAGAAGACTTTTGGTTAATGGGACGGTGTAAAAGCCGTAACGGAACGAAATCGGTCGGAACAGGCCATTTATAAAAGAAATCAATGACAATATCACTGGGATGTGTTAGATAATATTGAGAACAATATATAAGAACCAAAACCAATTTGATATACCGTATTAGTCCGAATATAAGCCGCACCTTTTTTCCGATTTTTGAGCTGGCGAGTTACGGGTGCGGCTTATATTCGCGACCATAAAAAATCATTGCCGATTTGCGAACTTTGCTTGTAACATGTGCTATTCTATTCGCGAACGCAAAATTACTGCCGATTTGCGCAATTGCGAGTTAAGGTTGCCGATTTTCGTGCTTTAGACTGCGGTATTGAATAGCGATTTACGGTTTTAGTGATTCTAACATCCTGTAAAGTGCTAATTAGAAAGCCTATTTCTTGCAATGGCGGATCACTTTGAGAGTCTTTTTCTCTCCAATGTTACGGGTGCGGCTTATATTTGAGTACTATCTTTTTTCTATTTTTTCCCCTTGAACTTTACGGATGCGGCTTATACGTGGGTGCGGCTTATATTCAGACCAATACGGTAATACTTTATTAAACCTTTGAAAACCAAAATATCAAACGGAACAGGCAAAAACAGGCCGGAACGCACACTTTATAAAGGGAATTCATGCTAATGTCATTGGAATGTATATAATTAAAAACTATATTTAAGAGCCAGTCCCCATCAGTATGCTTAATTAACCCTTTAACATGCCAGAATACAATAATTAGCAAAAATGACCCAGAACGGCAACTTTGCAGATAGTCAAAAATACCAAATTCCCCAAATAAACATAACTAGGAGGGATTCATGAAATAACATTCATAAATTCCACAGAACCTAATTTCAAATACCCGTTCCGGACAGAATACCATATTTTGCAAAATGACACGGAACGACGACTTTTCAGAGAGTCATAAACAGCAAATTCACCAAATACACATAACTAGATAGGATTCATGTAATAACCTTCATAAATTTTTTACATATTACAAACTTCTATGCGGTTGGTATTAAGAAGGTCACATGAGACATACTGCCATCTTGTGGTCACTAAAAATTGTGCAACATAAAACACACAATAGCATCAAAGCAGGATAAATAGCATCACCTTCCAGCCCAGGGACAAGTACTCTCTATGACTTATGGACTTTAAGATCTCTTCCTTATATTCCTGCAGAATAAACAACAGGATTCCTTCTCACAATGGGCAGATCACTCAACTCGTCATGTTGGACACTCCCTTGACCTTATTTTCACAAATATCTCTGCCACCTCCACCTAGTCATCCATCTGCTCCGTCTATCTGACCACCACCTCCAAACCTTCACTCTCACCACACCTTCCTCTCACTACCCTTCTTCTTCCCTGACCACCATCACGCCCAGAAACCTGCAAGCTCTTGACTAATAACAGCTCTCCATTGTGCTACAATCCCGTCTCAGTCCCATCACCAACCCCACCTGCCCTGACACTGCCACCTCACTGTACAACTCGACCCTTGCTTCCACCCTTGCCCCTATTACCTCTCACAAACGCCCTCACTCACATCCACAACCATGGCACACTAAACAATCTCGCTATATCCAGTGGTGCCCCCGCACTGCTGAATGCTTATGGAGGAAATCTCGCACTGCAGCAGACTTTGGGCCTCACTAAATTGTCAAAATTGTAATTACTGAAGCCCGTAACGTAGCCTGCAAAAGTTACAATCGATCTACGGGTTACAGGCTGAAAAGCAACAGTGGTTCTCAAAATCGTAAGTCTGATCCAGGTAAGCCTTTGATCTGTCAAGCCCACAATTGTTACAATTGCTAAAATTGTAAATCGGTAGTAAATTGCTACAATTCCCCAAGCCCGCAATTGTTTTCACACCCGTAAATGGCAAATGTAGCCACAAATCCTATGATAACCAGATAGGGCTCCCAAGGGGTTAAACACCTATTTGTAGCACTGTAAATGCAAATAAAAAATCACTACTGCACTGTAAATAACGGGGAAAGCGATGATAGACATTAGAATCCGTTGCACAACAGTCTCAAGCCCGCAAAGTCTCAAGGGCTTGTTTAACTGATCATGATCATGCCCTGAAATGCTACTTATGGGTGCATGGTTTATGCAGAATTATGGCCGGTATGAAGGCAACTTAATGAGGGCCCTAGTCCATTATAAGTTTATATTGCGTTGCTACTTCTCTGCCCCCAACCTTGCCAAACAGCAAAACTTCTCAACATTAATATCTAATCTATCCTCCAACCTTAAACGTTTATTCCCCACATGTAACACCCTCCCCGACCTCCCCATCTTATCTCACAGCTAAAGACTTGGCCAACCAATTTAAAGATAAAAATTTAAACATTTGTGACAAATTCTCCTCCCAACCCAGCTCACACACCTCCTGCTCTCCACTAATTAACTTGATAAAAGGAGGCACACCTCGTCAATCTAACTAATTGTTGTCCAATAAAAAGGGTATCATTATACTGTAATACTCATTATTCATCTACAATGAGGAAAGACCTGACAATGTGACGGGTGCTGATAACACAACTTTACTTCAATTACACAAAAGTAACTCAAACTTGTTATAACCTAAAGTATTAAAATATTTTTTTAGTGAAAGTTGTCCTGTGACTCTACGAGTCTTGTGTAGATCAATATAACAAGGTTATTTAGATGGGAATGGTTCCCAGACACGGGACGGTCCTTTTTAATGAGCTCAGACTTGTCTTTATAGGAACATTAAACACCACAATGGAGGTATTCATAAAAAGTTGGCATAAAGTTACTTTTATTACAGACATTTCCTGCTTTGTTACAATCTATATTATTACTAGCGACTTACCCGTCAAAAATGACGGCAATAAAATTGTAAGGCAGGTAATGCTGTTTGCCCCAGACAGTAAGTGTTTTTCGCCGGCTTGTGGCTGTTTTACGGCCCCGATTAGAATGAGGCCCTAGGTATATAATATCTCTGGGTATCTATTTACTGACGTACTTTATTTTATTAAGACCTTCTTATAAGCTCTGTATTTACTGCCTAAAATCAAACACATGTTAATAAATTAAAGTCCACGTCAGTAAATAGATACCCAGGGATATTACATACCTATACATATGCAGACACAGACTCTGTAGGGCTGGATGTGCTGTGTAGTGTCCTAGCCTATTAGGTACCAAGTCTAGACAGCAGGTTGCTGATTGGTTAGTACAAGACACTGCTTAAAATAAAGAACATAAATGAATACAAATGTATATTATATACCTAGTAACACCCAGGAATCTGCCATGTCCCTAAAAAAATGTATATTGGATAGTACACTGATGATAACAGATCACATGACTTATTTGTGCACATTATTTAAGTATTGAAATCAATGGAAAACAAGAACTTGAGACTAAGACACACAGAAAAACAACCGCAACCAATTCCTTATTACATTGGCAAAGTCATCACCCAACATAACTAAAAAAGCAATACCAATAGGCCAGTACCTACGTCTGAGACGCAATTCCAGTAACATCAATGATTTCAAAACACAAGCAAAAGAATTACAGGAAAGATTTATTCAAAGAGCATATTCCAAGAAAATATTAACAACTGCGTACCATAGAGCTAAAGAAAGAAATCATCTTTTACATGAGAGACCAAAGGTCCAAAAACAACAGCCGATTTGGTTTATCACAAATTTTTCAAATCAGTCCCAACAAATAAAAGCCATAATGCAAAAGCACTGGGACATTTTAACATTAGATAAAGATCTCAGCAAAGTTATTACAACAGTGGGTACGACAACATACAGAAAAGCAAAACCTCTTAGGAATCTTCTTGTTCGTAGTCATTATGAAGAGAAAAAAGCCAAATAAACTGGCTAACAGAAGCACAAAAAGGCTCATGAGGCAAATGTAAAGCCGGCCCCTCTGTACCTCATAAGAAAGAATTCTATAATGCAACTACTACTAAAAGATACACAATTAGACATAGTATAAATTGTCAGACAGAAGGGATAATATATCAAATAGTTTGTTCATGTAATAAAAAATATACAGGAAAAACTAAGACAACGTATATTAGAACACGTCAATGATGTCTTAAATAAAGCGGATATATCTATTGCCAGACATGTTAGACTTGAACATAACAATATTCTATACTGTTTACAATTTATTGGCATAGACCATATCCCTCAAACTATCAGGAAAGGTAATTGGGATAAACGTCTACTGTGCCGTGAGGCCAAATGGCCAAAAAGTCCATCGGGTTTAAATGAGGAATTTACCTATGCAGCTTTCATTTAAATCATAATAATATAGTTAATGACCCAAGATTTTCAACAAGTGTAGTAGTCAATTGTTGGGAAAAATACCAGGAATTATAAACATTAATAATAAATAGATAAATGTATTTGATATATTCACACAATTATGGGGACAAAGAATAAGGCTTTATATATAAAACACAAAATGTAACGAACTGGTCATAGTCAAATTTAGTCTCCTTAACTTGAATAATTAATAAAAACTCTGTGAAGTAAGATATAATCTTTATTGTATGAGATATAGAAAACTAACATCATAATAATAAAGAGTGTAGGCTTAATATAAGCATAATATTACACACAATTTTACAAAATAATTATTCATTACATGGATATAATTTATGATTTATATTTCACCAATTAAATAATCATAGATAAAAAGAGACATCTCTAAATTATATATATACAACAATGAAGAAAAAACAAAGTCAGATATGCCTATATAATATATGAGGATGAAAGGCAAACTGCAGGAACTGAAATAGTTAATGAATTGCTTAGAAAAGCTTTAAATAGAGGCCTACAACGTAGAAATCCGGAGCCCCTGATGAGCTGAGATCCACAGATCTCATGAAACGTACGTCGGGTGTTGATGACGTCACTTTGGCGCCAAAAAAACAGCTGAAGCAAAAGCTGATAATATGCTATAGCTTCTTAACAAAAAACTTCTATACAGATGTCCCAGGAAGATCTTACATGCTTATACTGTCCCATACAAGGTATATGTAGTGGCCCAGGTATAGAGGGACCACGAGGTATAATATATCTAGTCCATATAAATGTCCAATTGCATTAAGAACTTTGGGGAATAGTAGTGGTGTCTAAAAAAGAACCACCAGGTATAACCTACTCAGTCCTAATATGATACAGAAGGTGAAGTGGTCTCTCATAGTATGGTCTCTCATAGTAGATCCAGGAGGTATAACCTACTCAGTCCTAATATGATACAGAAGGTGTAGTGGTCTCTCATAGTAGAACCACGAGGTATAACCTACTCAGTCCTAATATGATACAGAAGGTGTAGTAGTCTCTCATAGTATGGTCTCTCATAGTAGAACCACGAGGTATAACCTACTCAGTCCTAATATGATACAGAAGGTGTAGTGGTCTCTCATAGTAGAACCACCAGGTATAACCTACTCAGTCCTAATATGATACAGAAGGTGTAGTGGTCTCTCATAGTAGAACCAGGAGGTAAAACCTACTCAGTCCTAATATGATACAGAAGGTGTAGTGGTCTCTCATAGTAGAACCAGGAGGTAAAACCTACTCAGTCCTAACATGATACAGATGGGGTAGTGGTCTCTCATAGTAGAACCACCAGGTATAACCTACTCAGTCCTAATATGATACAGAAGGTGTAGTGGTCTCTCATAATAGATCCAAGAGGTATAACCTACTCAGTCCTAATATGATACAGAAAGTGTAGTGGTCTCTAATAGTAGAACCACAAGGTATAACCTGTTCAGTCCTAATATGAAACAGAAGGTGTAGTGGTCTCTCATAGTAGAACCACGAGGTATACCCTACTCAGTCCTAACATGATACAGATGGGGTAGTGGTCTCTCATAGTAGAACCACGAGGTATAGCCTATTAAGTCCTAATATGATACAGAAGGTGTAGTGGTCTCTCATAGTAGAACCACGAGGTATAACCTACTCAGTCCTATAATAATACAGAAGATATAGTGGTCTCTCATAGTAGAACCACAAGGTATAACCTACTCAGTCCTAATATGATACAGAAGGTGTAGTGGTCTCTCATAGTAGATCCAGGAGGTATAGCCTACTCAGTCCTAATGTGATACAGAAGGTGTAGTGGTCTCTCATAGTAGAACCACGAGGTATAACCTACTCAGTCCTATAATAATACAGAAGATGTAGTGGTCTATCATAGTAGAACCACGAGGTATAACCTACTCAGTCCTAATATGATACAGAAGGTGTAGTGGTCTCTCATAGTAGAACCACGAGGTATAACCTACTGAGTCCTAATATGATACAGAAGGTGTAGTGGTCTCTCATAGTATGGTCTCTCATAGTAGAACCACGAGGTAAAACCTACTCAGTCCTAACATGATACAGATGGGGTAGTGGTCTCTCATAGTAGAACCACGAGGTATAGGCTATTCAGTCCTAATATGATACAAAAGGTGTAGTGGTCTCTCATAGTAGAACCACGAGGTATAACCTACTCAGTCCTAATATGATACAGAAGGTGTAGTGGTCTCTCATAGTATGGTCTCTCATAGTAGAACAACGAGGTATAACCTACTCAGTCCTAATATGATATAGAAGGTGTAGTGGTCTCTCATAGTAGAACCTACTCAGTCCTAATATGATACAGAAGGTGTAGTGGTCTCTCATAGTAGATCAGAGAGGTATAACCTACTCAGTCCTAATATGATATAGAAGGTGTAGTGGTCTCACATAGTAGAACCACAAGGTATAACCTACTCAGTCCTAATATGATACAGAAGGTGTAGTGGTCTCTCATAGTAGAACCAGGAGGTAAAACCTACTCAGTCCTAATATGATACAGAAGGTGTAGTGGTCTCTCATAGTAGAACCAGGAGGTAAAACCTACTCAGTCCTAATATGATACAGAAAGTGTAGTGGTCTCTCATAGTAGAACCACAAGGTAAACCCCATAGATTGCCAGTTTCCATCTTGTAGTGTTTATCACAGTTGAACCAAGAGATATATTAACAGCTTGCCGTTAAGTTTGCAGATAATATAGTTGGTATAGTGGTGGCATTTTTTTGCCACAAGGTAATTATTGCTGAAGTCGCCGCTTGTGAAATGGCGTCTCATAGAGATTACACAGATTGTGAGAAACATAAATACAAAGTTTATTTCAGGAACATAAATATCTTTATAATGCAATTGTACAACAGTAGGATGTAGTAGTGACACGAGCCAAGAAAGTGTCACAAGATAATCACAGCCAGACTGAGTAATATTTGTGAGAAAAGCAGCAAAACTTACTTGTGGTAATGTAGGCCTGTAATCCAATGTACATAACTGATTGAATTCTAAAACTTTATTGTTCATAATAGTATCAGCAACATACTGACAGATACTCTTAATCTCAAGACATCTTGATAAGACCAAGAGTATAAACAAAGAAACTATTCATAGAAGTTATAATTCCACCACCTTTGTATAGAACGTATTGCACTTTTTTATTCTTTCACTATTTTATTTTTTCATTAGAATTTTATCACATTTAATTAGTTTATGTAAAAATAAATCACAAATATATATGTCAATATACGTTGGGAATAGTAAATCATTATGTACACAGATATCAGTGTTGCTATATATAAAGCAGCATTTAAAGTCTCACTAGTCAGAGATCTGTTTGTATATATTTTTTGTTTTAAATGATAAGATTTTAATTATAAAAATGATTTTAAATAATTTTCATTAAAGATAGTTTTTTTAAATTTAGTATGAGACAATTCATAACATATTTAGCCACATAAAAGTGTTCCCCTTTTTTTGTTATTTCTCTAAAACCAAACAAAGGATCAACTGTAAGAGAACTGACTCTACGAGTCTTGTGTAGATCAATATAACAAGGTTATTTAGATGGGAATGGTTCCCAGACACGGGACGGTCCTTTTTAATGAGCTCAGACTTGTCTTTATAGGAACATTAAACACCACAATGGAGGTATTCATAAAAAGTTGGCATAAAGTTACTTTTATTACAGACATTTCCTGCTTTGTTACAATCTATATTATTAGTAGCGACTTAAACGTCAAAAATGACGGCAATAAAATTGTAAGGCAGGTAATGCTGTTTACCCCAGACAGTAGGGGCCTCATTCTATTATCGGCCGCAGCCGTTGCGGGGCCGCAAGGACCGGCCGCAAGCTATTCTGCTATTCTATTCCCCTCCGGCCGGGGACTCCGGCAGGCTTGCGGCCGGTGCCTTGCTATCTCTTGCGGCCGCACGCGCCGGAGTAAAGCCTTTGATCTAAAACGTCCGCAAGAGTTTCGGCCGCAAGAAAAGCCCGGTTGCTATTCTATTGCTCTGGGAAACCTCTCTGCAAGGCTAAAAGCGAGCCGCAGCTTACTTGCAGGAAAGAGGTCCCGCTAGCACCAATTAAGCACATAAAATAGCTTAAATAAAGCCATCCTGCACTTTGAGAAGACTATAAAGTGATTTTAGGTGTTAGAAAAAATAGAACAAATTTCCCCTATACTCAAATCCGTAAAATATATATTTTTTTAATATATGTCAAATATACATGTAAATAGTCCATAGGGCTTGGAGCACCTCAGATACGCCCACGCCGCAGCCGGAAAATAAACAGTTAATTTAAACTCGGATTTGGGCTGATGTGCAAGCTTGAGAGTGGGTTACTTTTAATCCTCATGTCCCCCAATATGATCCCTAGCATTTACAGAGCTGTACAGTGCAGGCTTGACTTTGTAGATTTCTGAGCTTACGGCCGGTTGCAAGATATGCGGCCGGCCGTAAGAGGAGATCCTTGCAGGGCCGTATAATAGAATCGCGAGTTAACAGAACCCCCGCAAGGAATCGCAGCCTTACGGACGATTTACGGCCGATAATAGAATGAGGCCCTAAGTGTTTTTCGCAGACTTGTGGCTGTTTTACGGCCCCGATTAGAATGAGGCCCTAGGTATATAATATCTCTGGGTATCTATTTACTGACGTACTTTATTTTATTAAGACATTCTTATAAGCTCTGTATTTACTGCCTAAAATCAAACACTTGTTAATAAAATAAAGTCCACGTCAGTAAATAGATACCCAGGGATATTACATACCTATACATATGCAGACACAGACTCTGTAGGGCTGGATATGCCGTGTAGTGTCCTAGCCTATTAGGTACCAAGTCTAGACAGCAGGTTGCTGAGAGATGGTCACTGATTGGTCAGTATATGACACTGCTTAAAAACAAGAACATAAAAGTAAATTGATACAAATGTATATTATATACCTAGTAACACCCAGGAACCGGCCATGTCCCTAAAATAAATGTATATTGGATAGTACATTGTTGATAACAGGCCACGTGACTTATTTGTGCTCATTATTTATCAGCAGCATAAATATTAAATGTAATGGCACAGTATGGACCTTAGGACAGTACTTTACCAAAAAGTAAAGGACCTTTCCTTTTGGCAACCCATGGGCAGTGCCACCCATCAGCCACTAGGTGGCGGGGTCGGTGGGTCCGTCAATTTCTTATGGTTTAGTGTTAGGGTGAGGGGTGTTAGGGTGAAGGGTGTTAGGGTTAGGGTAAGGGATGATAGGGTTAGGTGGTAGGGCAAGGGGTGTCAGGTTTAGGTCTCAGGGTGAGGGGTGTTAGACTTAGGTGTTAGGGTTAGGTGTGTTAGGGTTAGGTGTTAGGGTGAGGGGTGTTAGGGTTAGTTGTGTTCGGTTTACTGTGAAGAAATTGACGGACCCCAACCAATCAGTACATTTGTTACACACAACCATCTAACCTGTTACTTTTTTACTTTTTCCATTTGGGCCCAATGTGAGTGTTAGTATTTAAGTACTAAAGATGATAATTTTTCCTTTTTGAATCCGGGCCCTCAGATCGATGACATCACAGCGTCTTTTTATTGGTGGCAGATTGTTATCTATTTTGTAAAAAAAAAAAAAATAATCTGATGTCCGTCACCTCTCTTAGACCCAAAAGCAATTAAAGAGCATATAGCTATCTGTGTGAGAGCGTTTTACTTATCTCTGTGTGTTAAACCCAACAGGAAGTTGATTTAATTTAAAAAAAACATAAAAATGGCTACACATTGTATTAGCAGTTTTTTGTCTACTGTAAATAATTTCTGAAATATTTAGAACTGATATTGCGGCTCTGTATGCTAATGTGTGAGTCATAGTACTTGTTAAGGGTGGAAGAGGGGTCTAACCTCCAGATAACATTGGAGGTCTTAATTTTGGCCACTGCAGAGACAAACAATCCTAATTAGCACATCAAAGTAGCTAATCAATATGCATGAGCAGCTCATTTTCATATAAATATAGCAACAAAAACATGGAATTTCCCAGGATTAACTAACTTTAGTAAAATAATAAATAACACAATATTCACATGCGCGTTTGGACACAGCCAGAAGACGCGCTGCAGGGGAGAGAGCAGAAGGAGCTCATCAGATCACAGTAAGAGAGGGGAAAGGAGATAGGGAGGTCATTGGAAAGGGGGAAAGAGAGGAGGAGGATGAGGGGAAGGGGGAGGAGGAAGATGGAAAGGAGGGAGAAGGATAAGGAGGGAGGAGGATTAGGGGAAAGGGAGGAGGAGGATGAGGGGAAAGGGGATGGGAAGGGGGGAAAGGGGATGGGAAGGGGGAGGAGGAGGATGGAAAGGAGGGAGGAGGAGGATGGAAAAGAGGGAGGAGGATGTAAAGGAGGGAGTAGGAGGATGAGGGGAAGGAGGGAGGAGGATAGGGGGAAAGTGACACAGGGGAGGGAGAGAGGGTGAAAGAGAGATATGGGAGGGAGAGGGCTGAAAAGATACACAGGAGGGAGAGGGGGGAAATAGACACAGGGGAGGGGGAAGAGACACAGGGGAGGGAGATGGGGGGAAGAGACACAGGGGAGGGAGAGGGGGGAAGAGACACAGGGGAGGGAGAGAATGGGGAAAGGAGACACAAGGGAGGAAGTAGACAGGGTAGCAATTCAAGATGAGCACCAAAGGCACTCAGCACGGGGCTTGCGATGAGCGCCGAAGGTGCACCAAAGAGAAACTCCATAGAGTAATAAAGGAGAGTATTACATATAGAGCATGGACGAAGTGAGGTAGAAGGGATTTTTCTGGTTTAGTCCATAAAAGGCAGCGTTTTACTATAATGGTGAGATAAGGACTAATGGTGAGGGGAGGATCAGTCATTCAGTAGGGGATGGGGTGTGTACACATCTATATGAGTGTGTGTGCCTCTCATGTGTGCTTTCACTTTGCACTGTGTATCTAGAAGAAGACGACAAACTCTCCCGAGCCAGCCCCGGGTATGTACAGAGCTGCCCTCCGACCTCTCTATTACTAGTATTTATACTGTAGTATTGTTACTTTGGGCTCTGTCTCTTTGTGGTTATCTCATGTGTTTCCTCACTTATTTCTTCCTGAAAATATACAATTAGTTTATTAATGTTTTCAGATGATCTGTGGACACTGTATTATCTGAATAGTTATTATTATTTATTATTATTATTATTATTATTATTATTGGACTTGTTGTTGTGGCTCCTAGTCCTGGTCAATCCACTTGCAGTATTATAGCTGGGTTGATTACACTATGTAAGATGTTTGAAGGGACATGGCAGGTTCCCGGGTGTTTCTCAGTATATAATATCCCTGAGTATCTATTTACTTTTATGCACTTTATTTTATTAAGAAGTGATTATAAGCTCTGTCTGCCCTCTGCAGCATATGCAGACCCAGACTCTGGTACTTGCTGTGCTGTCTCTAATACTAATCTATCAGTGACCATCTCACCAACATGCTGCAGACGCTTTGTTCGGCGAGGGCACTGCACTGCTCATCCAGCCCTACAGAGTCTATGTCTTCATAAGCTGCAGTGGGCAGACCCTTTGCTTATACAAACCTCCATATATATAATATAAGTATTTGCATATAGTTCTTTTTCTCTATACCAATATTCAGGGTCATTGTATATTGTGTCTATTTATATTTAGGATAATGAACGTATCGGCAGAGAGATCGTATAATAACTTTAAGTATTATTTTTTATTATAAGTAATACGAATCAATAAAAATAACTTTTCAAATAATTTGGATTTCCAAAAAGTTGATGTTTTATGAGAACATTTACACTGAAACCTGCTGTTTTTCCTGATTGCTAAGCTGCTCCTATCCGTTCAGATTTTTAGTTCAAGAATTAGCTAGTAAAGCTGTGCAGTAACTTGGCAGCTGCGGGTTGATAAAATAGAACAATTCCAGCCTGATGATGGTAGAAAAACAACTAATTTCATTTTTGTCACAAAAAAAATCATGTTTTTAATCACAATAGTTTTAAAGTTTGATTAAACTAAATGTTATTACTTAAAATGTATTGGAGTTGGACTGTTACAGAAACCGAAGAAATGTGGGAGGGAGATACAATAGGCTGAGAAGATGGGCTTTTACCTGGTATCAAATTCTCTAATTCTATATTAAAAAACTAGTTCCCTTACAACAATACTTTCTAGTAAATTAACAATTCTTAAAGAACCATAGTAGTTCAAGAAAAATGGCACTTGTTTGAGAAGTAACAAAATGACCACATTAGCAGCTATGAAAACTGTGACCATAAATAGAAGTTTGTGTTTATTACATCATGTCTAGATCATCAGGGTGTGTAGTTATCTATTAGTTGATAGAGGAGTGGGTGGGGGGCAGGGTGAAGTTAGACTGGAACTGACAGCTTCCTTCCCCTAATTGGCCTAGAAGCAGACCACTTGCATCGGGAAATGCAGCACTGCTCACCAGTGAGGTAGCCATGAGTGTCCAGTAATCCTGATGAATATTATCACTATTGCAGTATATAGTGATACCTGTTTTTATTGGACAAATATTTTAGTTACAGTGACGAGCTTTCGAGAGATGAACCTCTCTTAATTGACCAAGTACTTGGCGCTCATCTTCTGTCCCACGAGGGTCTGTTTTAGATTCCCTGCCCTGTATATTTTAATCCTCATGACAAACCTTTACCAGTATTGCGTCCAACTTGATAGAGAGGTGCACCTGTGACTCTAAATGTTTGTCCAGCAAATAAGGTATCACTATATACTGTAGTACTCTGATTATTCACATGAATATCATGGTACGGTGGTCCTCTAAAATGTAACAGGAAGTGTCAGGTTTCATGTACATGTGTAATAATGATTAAGGGTGCCACAAAACAAGGCCTATAATATAAGTGGGTCATATTCATGTACATCTGTAATGATGATGGGGCCACACAACAAGGCCTATAATATAAGGGGGCCATATCCATGTACATATGTGATGATGATGGGACCTCACAACAAGGCCTATAATATCAGGGGCCATATTCATTTACATCTGTAATGATGATGGAGCCACACAACAAGACATATAATATCAGGGGCCATATTCATTTACATCTGTAATGATGATGGAGCCACACAACAAGACCTGTAATATCAGGGGGCCATATTCATGTACAACTGTAATGATGATGGGGCCACACAACAAGGCCTATAATATCAGGGGGCCATATTCATGGACATCTGTAATAATGATGGGGCCACAAAACAAGGCCTATAATATCAGTAGGGCCATATTTATGTCCATCTGTGATGATGATGGGGCCACACAACAAGGCCTACAATATCAGAAGGGCCGTATTCATGTACATCTGTAATGATGATGGGGCCACACAACAAGGCCTATAAAATCAGGAGGGGATATACATGTACATATGTGATGATGATGGGACCACTCAACAAGGCCTATAATATCAGGGGGCCATATTCATTTACATCTGTAATGATGATTTAGCCACACAACAAGACCTATAATATCAGGGGGCCATATACATGTACATCTGTAATGATGATGGGGCCACACAACAAGGCCTATAATATCAGAGGGCCATATTCATGTACATCTGTAATGATGATGGAGCCACACAACAAGACCTATAATATAAGGGGGCCATATCCATGTACACCTGTAATGATGATGGGGCCACACAACAAGGCCTATAATATCAAGGGGCCATATCATGTACATCTGCAATGATGATGGGGCCACACAACAAGGCCTACAATATCAGGGGGCCATATTCATGTACATCTGTAATGATGATGGGGCCACATAACAAGGCCTATAATATCAGGGGGCCATATTCATGTACATCTGTAATGATGATGGGGCCACATAACAAGGCCTATAATATCAGGGGGTCATATTCATGTACATCTGTACTGATAATAGGGCCACACAACAAGGCCTATAATATCAGGGGGCCATATTCATGTACATCTGTAATGATGATGGGGCCACACAACAAGGCCTACAATATCAGGGGGCCATATTCATGTACATCTGTACTGATAATAGGGCCACACAACAAGGCCTATAATATCAGGGGGCCATATTCATGTACATCTGTAATGATGATGGGGCCACACAACAAGGCCTATAATATCAGGGGGTCATATTCATGTACATCTGTAATGAAGATGGGGCCACATAACAAGGCCTATTATATCAGGGGGGCATATTCATGTACATCTGTAATGATGATGGGGCCACACAACAAGGCCTATAATATCAGGGGGTCATATTCATGTACATCTGTAATGATGATGGGGCCACACAACAAGACCTATAATATCAGGGGGCCATATTCATGTACATCTGTAATGAAGATGGGGCCACATAACAAGGCCTATAATATAAGGGGGCCATATTCATTTACAACTGTAATGATGATGGGCCACATAACAAGGCCTATAATATCAGGGGGCCATATTCATGTACATCTGTAATGATGATGGGGCCACATAACAAGGCCTATAATATCAGGGGGCCATATTCATGTACATCTGTAATGATGATGGGGCCACATAACAAGGCCTATAATATCAAGGGGCCATATTCATATACATCTGTAATGATGATGGGGCCACATAACAAGGCCTATAATATCAGGGGGTCATATTCATGTACATCTGTACTGATAATAGGGCCACACAACAAGGCCTATAATATCAGGGGGCCATATTCATGTACATCTGTAATGATGATGGGGCCACACAACAAGGCCTACAATATCAGGGGGCCATGTTCATGTACATCTGTACTGATAATAGGGCCACACAACAAGGCCTATAATATCAGGGGGCCATATTCATGTACATCTGTAATGATGATGGGGCCACACAACAAGGCCTATAATATCAGGGGGTCATATTCATGTACATCTGTAATGAAGATGGGGCCACATAACAAGGCCTATTATATCAGGGGGGCATATTCATGTACATCTGTAATGATGATGGGGCCACACAACAAGGTCTATAATATCAGTGGGTCATATTCATGTACATCTGTAATGATGATGGTGCCACACAACAAGACCTATAATATCAGGGGGCCATATTCATGTACATCTGTAATGAAGATGGGGCCACATAACAAGGCCTATAATATAAGGGGGCCATATTCATGTACAACTGTAATGATGATGGGCCACATAACAAGGCCTATAATATCAGGGGGCCATATTCATGTACATCTGTAATGATGATGGGGCCACATAACAAGGCCTATAATATCAGGGGGCCATATTCATGTACATCTGTAATGATGATGGGGCCACATAACAAGGCCTATAATATAAGGGGGTCATATTCATGTACATCAGTAATGATGATAGGGCCACACAACAAGGCCTATAATATCAGGGGGCCATATTCATGGACATCTGTAATGATGATGGGGCCACAAAACAAGGCCTATAATATCAGGGGGCCATATTCATGTACATCTGTAATGATGATGGGGTCACACAAAAAGGCCTATAATATCAGGGGGCCATATTCATGTACATCTGTAATGATGATGGAGCCACACAACAAGACATATAATATCAGGGGCCATATTCATTTACATCTGTAATGATGATGGAGCCACACAACAAGACCTATAATATCAGGGGGCCATATTCATGTACAACTGTAATGATGATGGGGCCACACAACAAGGCCTATAATATCAGGGGGCCATATTCATGGACATCTGTAATAATGATGGGGCCACAAAACAAGGCCTATAATATCAGTAGGGCCATATTTATGTCCATCTGTGATGATGATGGGGCCACACAACAAGGCCTACAATATCAGAAGGGCCGTATTCATGTACATCTGTAATGATGATGGGGCCACACAACAAGGCCTATAATATCAGAGGGCCATATTCATGTACATCTGTAATGATGATGGAGCCACACAACAAGACCTATAATATAAGGGGGCCATATCCATGTACACCTGTAATGATGATGGGGCCACACAACAAGGCCTATAATATCAAGGGGCCATATCATGTACATCTGCAATGATGATGGGGCCACACAACAAGGCCTACAATATCAGGGGGCCATATTCATGTACATCTGTAATGATGATGGGGCCACATAACAAGGCCTATAATATCAGGGGGCCATATTCATGTACATCTGTAATGATGATGGGGCCACATAACAAGGCCTATAATATCAGGGGGTCATATTCATGTACATCTGTACTGATAATAGGGCCACACAACAAGGCCTATAATATCAGGGGGCCATATTCATGTACATCTGTAATGATGATGGGGCCACACAACAAGGCCTACAATATCAGGGGGCCATGTTCATGTACATCTGTACTGATAATAGGGCCACACAACAAGGCCTATAATATCAGGGGGCCATATTCATGTACATCTGTAATGATGATGGGGCCACACAACAAGGCCTATAATATCAGGGGGTCATATTCATGTACATCTGTAATGAAGATGGGGCCACATAACAAGGCCTATTATATCAGGGGGGGCATATTCATGTACATCTGTAATGATGATGGGGCCACACAACAAGGCCTATAATATCAGGGGGTCATATTCATGTACATCTGTAATGATGATGGGGCCACACAACAAGACCTATAATATCAGGGGGCCATATTCATGTACATCTGTAATGAAGATGGGGCCACATAACAAGGCCTATAATATAAGGGGGCCATATTCATTTACAACTGTAATGATGATGGGCCACATAACAAGGCCTATAATATCAGGGGGCCATATTCATGTACATCTGTAATGATGATGGGGCCACATAACAAGGCCTATAATATCAGGGGGCCATATTCATGTACATCTGTAATGATGATGGGGCCACATAACAAGGCCTATAATATCAAGGGGCCATATTCATGTACATCTGTAATGATGATGGGGCCACATAACAAGGCCTATAATATCAGGGGGTCATATTCATGTACATCTGTACTGATAATAGGGCCACACAACAAGGCCTATAATATCAGGGGGCCATATTCATGTACATCTGTAATGATGATGGGGCCACACAACAAGGCCTACAATATCAGGGGGCCATGTTCATGTACATCTGTACTGATAATAGGGCCACACAACAAGGCCTATAATATCAGGGGGCCATATTCATGTACATCTGTAATGATGATGGGGCCACACAACAAGGCCTATAATATCAGGGGGTCATATTCATGTACATCTGTAATGAAGTTGGGGCCACATAACAAGGCCTATTATATCAGGGGGGCATATTCATGTACATCTGTAATGATGATGGGGCCACACAACAAGGTCTATAATATCAGTGGGTCATATTCATGTACATCTGTAATGATGATGGTGCCACACAACAAGACCTATAATATCAGGGGGCCATATTCATGTACATCTGTAATGAAGATGGGGCCACATAACAAGGCCTATAATATAAGGGGGCCATATTCATGTACAACTGTAATGATGATGGGCCACATAACAAGGCCTATAATATCAGGGGGCCATATTCATGTACATCTGTAATGATGATGGGGCCACATAACAAGGCCTATAATATCAGGGGGCCATATTCATGTACATCTGTAATGATGATGGGGCCACATAACAAGGCCTATAATATAAGGGGGTCATATTCATGTACATCTGTAATGATGATGGGGTCACACAAAAAGGCCTATAATATCAGGGGGCTATATTCATGTACATCTGTAATGATGATGGGACCACATAACAAGGCCTATAATATAAGGGGGTCATATTCATGTACATCAGTAATGATGATAGGGCCACACAACAAGGCCTATAATATCAGGGGGCCATATTCATGGACATCTGTAATGAAGATGGGGCCACATAACAAGGCCTATAATATAAGGGGGTCATATTCAGGTACATCAGTAATGATGATAGGGCCACACAACAAGGCCTATAATATCAGGGGGCCATATTCATGGACATCTGTAATGATGATGGGGCCACATAACAAGGCCTATAATATCAGGGGGCCATACTCATGTACATCTGTAATGATGATTGGGCCACATAACAAGGCCTATAATATCAGGGGGCCATATTCATGTACATCTGTAATGAAGATGTGGCCACATAACAAGACCTATAATATAAGGGGGTCATATTCATGTACATCAGTAATGATGATAGGGCCACACAACAAGGCCTATAATATCAGGGGGCCATATTCATGGACATCTGTAATAATGATGGGGCCACAAAACAAGGCCTATAATATCAGGGGGGCATATTCATGTACATCTGTAATGATGATGGGGCCACACAACAAGGCCTATAATATCAGTAGGGCCATATTTATGTCCATCTGTAATGATGATGGGGCCACACAACAAGGCCTACAATATCAGAGGGGCCGTATTCATGTACATCTGTAATGATGATGGGGCCACACAACAAGGCCTATAATATCAGTAGGGCCATATTCATGTCCATCTGTAATGATGATGGGGCCACACAACAAGGCCTATAATATCAGAGGGGCCGTATTCATGTACATCTGTAATGATGATGGGGCCACAAAACAAGGCCTATAATATCAGGGGGCCATATTCATGTACATCTGTAATGATGATGGGGCCACAAAACAAGGCCTATAATATCAGGGGGCCATATTCATGTACATCTGTAATGATGATGGGACCACACAGCAAGGCCTATAATATCAGGGGGCCATATTCATGTACATCTGTAATGATGATGGGGCCACACAACAAGGCCTATAATATCAGGGGGCCATATTCATGTACATCTGTAATGAAGATGGGGCCACATAACAAGGCCTATAATATAAGGGGGTCATATTCATGTACATCAGTAATGATGATGGGGCCATACAACAAGGCCTATAATATCAGGGGGCCATATTCATGGACATCTGTAATGAAGATGGGGCCACATAACAAGGCCTATAATATAAGGGGGTCATATTCATGTACATCAGTAATGATGATAGGACCACACAACAAGGCCTATAATATCACGGGGCCATATTCATGGACATTTGTAATGATGATGGGGCCACAAAACAAGGCCTATAATATCAGGGGGCCATATTCATGTATATCTGTAATAATGATGGGGCCACACAACAAGGCCTATAATATCAGGGGGTCATATTCATGTACATCTGTAATGATGATGGGGCCACATAACAAGGCCTATAATATCAGGGGGTCATCACCATGTACACCTGTAATGATGATGGGGCCACACAACAAGGCCTATAATATCAGGGGGCCATATTCATGTCCATCTGTAATGATGATGGGGCTAAACAACAAGGCCTATAATATCAGGCGGTCATTTGCATGTACATCTGTAATGATGATGGGGCCACATAACAAGGCCTATAATATCAGGGGGCCATATTCATGTACATCTGTAATGATGATGGGGCCACATAACAAGGCCTATAATATCAGGGGGGCATATTCATGTCCATCTGTAATGATGATGGAGCCACACAACAAGGCCTATAATATCAGGCGGTCATTTGCATGTACATCTGTAATGATGATGGGGCCACATAACAAGGCCTATAATATCAGGGGCCATATTCATGTACATCTGTAATGATGATGGGACCACACAACAAGGCCTATAATATCAGGGGGCCATATTTATGTACATCTGTAATGATGATGGGGGCCACACAACAAGGCCTACAATATCAGGGGGCCATATTCATGTACATCTGTACTGGTAATAGGGCCACACAACAAGGCCTATAATATCAGGGGGCCATATTCATGTACATCTGTAATGATGATGGGGCCACACAACAAGGCCTATAATATCAGGGGGTCATATTCATGTACATATGTAATGATGATGGGGCCACACAACAAGACCTATAATATCAGGGGGCCATATTCATTTACATCTGTAATGAAGATGGGGCCACATAACAAGGCCTATAATATAAGGGGGCCATATTCATGTACAACTGTAATGATGATGGGGCCACATAAAAAGGCCTATAATATCAGGGGGCCATATTCATGTACATCTGTAATGATGATGGGGCCACATAACAAGGCCTATAATATCAGTTGGCCATATTCATGTACATCTGTAATGATGATGGGGCCACATAACAAGGCCTATAATATCAGGGGGCCATATTCATGTACATCTGTAATGAAGATGGGGCCACATAACAAGGCCTATAATATAAGGGGGTCATATTCATGTACATCAGTAATGATAATAGGGCAGCACAACAAGGCCTATAATATCAGGGGGCCATATTCATGGACATCTGTAATGATGATGGGGCCACAAAACAAGGCCTATAATATCAGGGGGCCATATTCATGTACATCTGTAATGATGATGGGGTCACACAAAAAGGCCTATAATATCAGGGGGCCATATTCATGTACATCTGTAATAATGATGGGACCACACAGCAAGGCCTATAATATCAGGGGGCCAAATTCATGTCCATCTGTAATGATGATGGGGCCACACAACAAGGCCTATAATATCAGGCGGTCATTTGCATGTACATCTGTAATGATGATGGGGCCACATAACAAGGCCTATAATATCAGGGGGCCATATTCATGTACATCTGTAATGATGATGGGGCCACATAACAAGGCCTGTAATATCAGGGGGCCATATTCATGTACATCTGTAATGATGATGGGGCCACATAACAAGGCCTATAATATCAGGGGGCCATATTCATGTACATCTGTAATGATGATGGGGCCACATAACAAGGCCTATAAAATCAGGGGGCCATATTCATGTACATCTGTAATGAAGATGGGGCCACATAACAAGGCCTATAATATAAGGGGGTCATATTCATGTACATCAGTAATGATGATAGGGCCACACAATAAGGCCTATAATATCAGGGGGCCATATTCATGGACATCTGTAATGATGATGGGGCCACAAAACAAGTGCCTATAATATCAGGGGGCCATATTCATGTACATCTATAATGATGATGGGGTCACACAAAAAGGCCTATAATATCAGGGGGCCATATTCATGTACATCTGTAATGATGATGGGACCACACAGCAAGGCCTATAATATCAGGGGGCCAAATTCATGTCCATCTGTAATGATGATGGGGCCACACAACAAGGCCTATAATATCAGGGGGCCAAATTCATGTCCATCTGTAATGAAGATGGGGCCACATAACAAGGCCTATAATATAAGGGGGTCATATTCATGTACATCTGTAATGATGATGGGGCCACAAAACAAGGCCTATAATATCAGGGGGCCATATTTATGTATATCTGTAATAATGATGGGGCCACACAACAAGGCCTATACTATGAGGGGGTCATATTCATGTACATCTGTAATGATGATGGGGCCACATAACAAGGCCTATAATATCAGGGGGTCATCACCATGTACACCTGTAATGATGATGGGGCCACACAACAAGGCCTATAATATCAGGGGGCCATATT
>CM050167.1:398567546-398752546 GCA_027410445.1 Discoglossus pictus
GTCCCTCCTCAGTCCCCCTATCTCCCTGTCTCTCCTCAGCCCCCTGTATCTCCTTAGTCCACGTATTCATCCTCAGTTCCCCTGTCCCTCCTCAGTCCCTGTGTCCCTCCTCAGTCCCCGTGTCCCTCCTCAGTCCCCGTGTCCCTCCTCAGTCCCCCTGTCCCTCCTCAGTCCCCCTGTCCCTCCTCAGTCCCCCTGTCCCTCCTCAGTCGCCCTGTCCCTCCTCAGTCGCCCTGTCCCTCCTCAGTCGCCCTGTCCCTCCTCAGTCGCTGTGTCCCTCCTCAGTCGCTGTGTCCCTCCTCAGTCCTCCTGTCCCTCCTCAGTCCTCCTGTCCCTCCTCAGTCCCCCTGTCTCTCCTCAGTCCCCCTGTCTCTCCTCAGTCCCCCTGTCTCTCCTCAGTCCCAGTCTCCCTCCTCAGTCCCAGTCTCCCTCCTCAGTCCCCCTATCTCCCTGTCTCTCCTCAGCCCCCTGTATCTCCTTAGTCCACGTATTCATCCTCAGTTCCCCTGTCCCTCCTCAGTCCCTGTGTCCCTCCTCAGTCCCCGTGTCCCTCCTCAGTCCCCGTGTCCCTCCTCAGTCCCCCTGTCCCTCCTCAGTCCCCGTGTCCCTCCTCAGTCCCCGTGTCCCTCCTCAGTCCCCGTGTCCCTCCTCAGTCCCCGTGTCTCTCCTCAGTCCCCGTGTCTCTCCTCAGTCCCCGTGTCTCTCCTCAGTCCCCTGTCCCTCCTCAGTCCCCCTCAGTCGCCCTGTCCCTCCTCAGTACCCTGTCCCTCCTCAGTACCCTGTCCCTCCTCAGTCGCCGTGTCCCTCCTCAGTCCCCCTGTCCCTCCTCAGTCCCCCTGTCCCTCCTCAGTCCCCCTGTCCCTCCTCAGTCCCCCGGTCTCTCCTCAGTCCCCCTATCGCTCTGTCCCTCCTCAGTCCCTGTCTCCCTCCTCAGTCCCTGTCTCCCTCCTCAGTCCCCTGTCCCTCCTCAGTCCCCCTGTCCCTCCTCAGTCCCCCTGTCCCTCCTCAGTCCCCCTGTCCCTCCTCAGTCCCCCTATCTCCCTGTCTCTCCTCAGCCCCCTGTATCTCCTTAGTCCATGTATTCATCCTCAGTTCCCCTGTCCCTCCTCAGTCACTGTGTCCCTCCTCAGTCCCCCTTTCCCTCCTCAGTCCCCCTTTCTCCCTGTCTCTCCTCGGTCCCCCTGTCCCTCCTTAGTCCGCTTATTCATCCTCAGTCATCCTGTCCCTCCTCAGTCCTCCTGTCCCTCCTCAGTCACGCTGTCCCTCCTCAGTCCCCCTGTCCCTCCTCAGTCCCCCTGTCCCTCCTCAGTCCCCCTGTCCCTCCTCAGTCCCCCTGTCTCTCCTCAGTCCCCCTGTCTCTCCTCAGTCCCCCTGTCTCTCCTCAGTCCCCCTATCTCCCTGTCTCTCCTTAGTCTCCCTGTCCCTCCTTAGTCCGCTTATTCATCCTCAGTTCCCCTGTCCCTCCTCAGTCGCCCTGTCCATCCTCAGTGCGGGCTCTGACCGTCGCTTGTTGCGGTGTGGGCACCGGCTCTGACCGCTGTTTGTCAGCCCCAAATTCCTAAGCTTGCTGCACTATTATTATTATTTTCATTTATTTATAACGCGCCAACATATTCCGTAGCGCTGTACATAAGATAAGTTCAAGACAAAGATACATACAAATTAACACATAGTAAAACAAGGAGGGCCCTGTCTTTGAGTTTGGAATCCAGTGTCCATGGTGCTTTCCGTAAAACACCTTGTGGGATTGAAACTCGCAGACTTACATCCTAAATGTATTGTGTGAGGAAAAGGAGGGAGAGAGATTTGAGAGTGTGTTAGGGTGGGAGGTGATACGCTTCTTTAAAGAGATGTGTTTTTAGAGAGGATTTGAATGAATTGAGGTTGGAGGATAGTCTGGTGGAGCGAAGCAAGGAGTTCCAGAGAATAGGGGCAGCACGAGAAAAGTCCTGAAGGCGAGAGTGAGAAGAGGTGATAAGAGTTGTGGAAAGAAGAAGGTCATTAGCAGAGCGAAGAGGGCGTGTGGGGGAGTATTTGGAGATGAGACCAGAAAGGTATGGGGGAGTGCACTTGTTGAGGGCTTTGAAAGTAAGGGTCAGAATTTTAAATTTTATTCTGGAGGCTATGGGAAGCCAGTGGAGAGATTGACAGAGAGGTGATGCCGACACTGAACGTTGTGTATGGAAGATGAGTCTAGCAGAGGCATTCATAATGGATTGAAGTGGAGATAGTCGGGTGGTGGGGAGGCCAGCAAGAAGCGAGTTGCAGTAGTCCAGTCGAGAGATGATGAGAGAGTGTATAAGGATTTTAGTTGTGTCTTGTGTAAGAAAGTGGCGAATTCTGGAGATGTTTTTTAGATGGAGAAGACAAGATTTAGTTAGTGATTGTATGTGAGGGATGAAGGACAGGGCGGGGTCCAAAAGAACCCCAAGACAACGGGCTTGGGAGGAGGGGGTGATGATGTCATTGTTGACAGTAAGAGAGATGTGAGGAATTGAAGCTGTGGGAGAGGGAGGGAAGATTAGGAGTTCAGTTTTAGACATGTTGAGTTTGAGATGGTGGGTGGACATCCAAGAGGATATACTAGAGAGGCAGTTGGAGACATGTGTTAGAAGAGAGGGGGATAGATCTGGTGCTGAGAGGTAGATTTGGGTGTCATCTGCTTAGAGATGATATTGCAGCCCAAAAGAGTTTATAAGGGTACCAAGTGAGGAAGTGTAGATGGAGAAGAGGAGCGGGCCTAGTACAGATCCTTGTGGTACGCCAACAGACAGGGGGTAGGTAGAAGAAGAGGTGTCAGAGAAGGAGATACTGAATGATCGATTTTGTAGGTATGATGAGAACCACGAGAGAGCAGTGTCTCGAATATCGAGGGAGAAGAGGATATGGAGTAGAAGTGGATGGTCAACAGTGTCAAAGGCAGCAGAGAGATCTAGAAGAAGGAGAATAGAAAAGTGACCTTTTGACTTGGCAGTAAGCAGGTCATTGGTGACATGGCCAGGACACGCCAAGAAGATCCACTGTGCATGCTCCCGTGCATAGCACTCTTGTCATGCGTGACTGACACTGTCTTTTATTTATATACTAGCGACTTGCCCGTCAAAAAATGAGGGTCAATAAAAGAAAGTGTTGAAATGCTGTTTGCCACACAATGTGAGTGTACTGTGTGCCTCAACTATATAGACCCCTCTAACACAGTAATGAACGCATGTAATAACACTATAAGTGCCATGAGGATCATCCAGGACCCTCATGACCCAAAGTTTAAGCACTACACAATTTTAACCCGGTCACTTATGGGGGTCTATCCAGACCCTGATAAGCCTCTATTTAACCCCATCAGTCCCATAAGGGTGTATTATGACCATTATGGGCCTGTTACAACCCAACGTTAACCACATAAGTGCCATGACGGTTCTAAAGGACCATCACTACACTAAGTATAAACACTACACTGCACTATACCCCCCCAATAAAACATTAAATATCAACAAAACACCCTCTACACTAACATATTAACACCTACACTACCTACCTACCTACCCCCTAATAACCCCCTCCCCACCACTATAATTACAGAAATCAAAAAAACTAAAGTTAACAAAAATTAAAAATCTACATTACATAAAATAAAAAAAACTAAATCACCAAAAAAAAAAAAATTACACTATAGAAAAAAAAATCCTAAGTCACAAAAAATATAAAAGGAACATTACAGATAATAAGAAAATACATTAAAAGCTCACCCCCCCCCCCCCGACTACAGAAAAAAAAATGACACACCTGAAAAGGAAATACATATAATACATACAATACAATACAATTAAATAAAATACAATTAAATAAAATACAATTAAATAAAATACAATTAAACACAATACAATACACCCTTATCTAATATACATCCCCTATCTAACATACATCCCCCTATCTAATATACATCCCCCTATCTAATATACATCCCCCTATCTATCTAATATACAATAAATACTATCTATGTACTATACATTCCCCAATCTATCTAATATACAATACATGCTATCTCTATATAGCAACCCTAATTCTAAGCTAAAATAAAATAATTAAGACCACTTACCTTTGAGATGTTTCTTCAGAACACCAACCTAGGGTAATAAAGATTTAAAAAATTACTACAACACGCTTACATAAAATAAATTCTAAATATTCTACTCACCTTTCCAGCACGTCCCGTCCTTCATCTTTGCTTCTCCGGCGCAGCCCCTGTTAAAAAAAAACCATAACATTAATACACATACATAAACATAAAACCAAGTAAAATCAACACAATCTACATTGTACTTACCTCCCCGCAATGTCTCCGGCCTCCTCGTGTTCTGCCCCGGAAGCATCCGCGCTCTTTAAAATAAAAATTAAAAACAACAACACACATCCGCACTCACGGATGTCTGACGCTAATGAGCTTCCTACGGAGTGTTCCAGAATACAATTGGCAATGTCGGCTTCTGATTGGCTGAAAACGCTGTCTATCAAATTCAGCCAATGAGAAGATGCCAATGGTGAACCAATGAGAAAGGGACACACCCCAAAATCCCAAGCTGATTGGATAACGCACCTGTCAATCTTTATTTGAATCAATCTGAAGGCTTTATTGCCATCAGCAAATCACAATGGGATATACCCCCACGCGGTGATTAGCTGAAGACATCTGCGCCTTCCTATTGGCTGCAATACTGATTGACATTGACAACAGCCAATGAGAAGGCGCAAATGCCTTCACCAATCAGTACGTGGTGGTGTATTCCATTGAGATTGGCTATTGTCAGTGCAACCAATCAGAATGCGCAGATGCCTCCAGCCAATCACCCTGTGGGAGTGTATTCCATTGTGATTGGCTGAATATTTAGAATGTTTATTTATTTACTGTAAATGTGTTGCACTAATGTTTTAATTTTTTCCCCCTAGGTGGCTGATCTGAAGGGACATATTGCAAAGGTAAGTGGTCTTAATTATTTTATTTTAGCTTAGAATTAGATTATTTTATGTATAGATAGCATTTATTGTATGTTAGCTAGGGGTATGTGTTTTATATAGCATAGCATGTATTGTATATTAGATTGTGGTATTTATTTAGATAGATTGGTGGATGTATATTAGATAGATAGGATGTATATTAGATAGGGCCTCATTCAATTGCAATTTGGCCAATTGAATAGGGCTCTAAATAAGCACACAGCATATTTTTTTACAGAAGTTTTTAGTTAGTGAACTTCTATCCAAAAGTAAGGTCTTCACTAACTAAAAACTTCTGTAAAAAAAATATGCTCTGTGCTTATATAGAGCCCTATTCAATTGGCCGAATCGCATTTGAATGAGGCCCATAGTATTTATTGTATATTACATATATTGTGTGATGTATATTATATAGATAGGATGTATATTAGATTATGGTTTATTTATTTATTTAGATAGATTGGGGGATGTATATTAGATAGATAGAATGTATTGTATATTAGATAGGGGTGTATTGTATTGTATTTCATTTTATTTGTATTGTATGTATTTGTGTTGTATGCGTTTGTGTTGTATGCGTTTGTGTTGTATGCGTTTGTGTTGTATGCGTTTGTGTTGTATGCGTTTGTGTTGTATGCGTTTGTGTTGTATGCGTTTGTGTTGTATGCGTTTGTGTTGTATGCGTTTGTGTTGTATGCGTTTGTGTTGTATGCGTTTGTGTTGTATGCGTTTGTGTTGTATGTATCTCCTTTTCAGATGTGTATTTTTTTTCTTTCTGTAGTGCGGGGGGGGGGGGGGGGGGGTTGTAATTTGCATTTTTATTTTCTGTAATGTAGATTTTTTATGATTTAGGTTTTTTATTTTATGTAATGTAGACTTTTGATTTTTTTGTGACTTTAGGCTTTTTTATTTTCTGTAATTAGACTGGTGGGGGTTATTAGGGGGTATGTAGGTAGTGTAGGTGTTAATAGGTTAGTATAGAGGGTGTTTAGGTGATATTTAATGTTTTATTGGGTGGTATAGTGCAGTGTAGTGTTTATGCACTTATGGGGTTAATGTTGGGTTGTAACAGGCCCATAATGGTCTTAATATTCCCTGACTGATGGGGATAAGTAGAGGCTTATGAGGGTCTGTATGGACCCCCATGAGTGACAGGGTTAATTGGCGTTTATGGGGGTCTGTATTGACCCTCATGAGTGACAGGGTTAATGAAGGGCTTATGGGGGTCTATATTGACCCCCATGAGTGAGGGGGTTAATGAAGTGCTTTTGGGGGTCTGTATTGACCCCCATGAGTGACACAGTTAATGAAGGACATATGGGGGTCTTTATTGACCCCCATGAGTGAAAGGGTTAATGAAGGGCTAATGGGGGTCTGTATTGACCCCCATGAGTGAGGGGGTTAATGAAGGGCTTATGGGGATCTATATAGACTCCCCGGAGTGAGGGGGTTAATGAAGTGCTTATGGGGGTCTGTATTGACCCCCATGAGTGACAGGGTTAAGGAAGGGCTTATGGGAGTCTATATTGACCCCCATGAGTGAGGGGGTTAATGAAGTGCTTATGGGGGCTTGTATTGACCCCCATGAGTGAGGGTTTTAATTAAGTGCTTATGGGGGTCTGTATTGACCCCCATGAATTATAGGGTAAATTAAGGCCTTATGGGGGTCTGTATTGACCCCCATGAATTATAGGGTTAATTATTAGCTTATGGGGGTCTGTATTGACCCCCATGAGTGACAGGGTTAATGAAGGGCTTATGGGGTCTATATTGAACCCCATGAATGACAGGGTTAATTATTAGCTTATGGGGGTCTGTATTGACCCCCATGAGTGACAGGGTTAATGAAGGGCTTATGGGGTCTATATTGAACACCCTGTATTGACCCCCATGAGTGACAGGGTTAATGAAGGGCTTATGGGGGTCTATATTGACCCCCCTGAGTGAGGGGGTTAATGAAGGGCTTATGGGGGTCTATATTGACTCCCCGGAGTGAGGGGGTTAATGAAGTGCTTTTGGGGGTCTGTATTGACCCCCATGAGTGACAAAGTTAATGAAAGGCTTATGGGGGTCTGTATTGACCCCCATGAGTGACAGGGTTAATGAAGGGCTTATGGTGGTCTATATTGACCCCCATGAGTGACAGGGTTAATTAATGGTTGATGGGGCTCTGTATAGAGCCCCATGCGTGATAGTGTATATATATATTTTTTATAACGGGTCCTTTAAGGATCTTTACGGTCGTTTAAGGATCCGTAACACAGAATTTTGAATTTTCATTGCAGCGCGGGTCCCCGATCGCGTGCGATCGGCACCCCCACTGCGATTGTTAATGTAGGGTTAATGTAGGTCACCAAGCTTATCTCAGATCCCGTGGGGTTAATGCGGGTTTCCGAGCTTATCTCGGATCCCTTCTTGGCTAAAAGTTGTACGAGGATGGGCGGTCCTGGGCTTTCAGCCTCGTTTTCTTCGGCGGCCATTTTTTCTCTTGCTTAGGGGATTTTCGTGTGTCTGAACTCGGGAATTTGGACTTAAATTGAGGTGTAACTTGACTTTCAGAGGTCCTGGATGCCCCCCTTGCTATGGGTAAGCTTTTTATGTACTTTTTGTGAGTATTTGGTGTGTTTAGACTGTTTTTAGGTGGGCGCGGGTCGGCCGTGATGGTCGTATTTTTCGTGCATGTGGGTGTTTGTGCCGTTAAGGTTGGTTCCGAGGTCGTTTTTTTTCTAAGTCGTGCATGTGTGGCTGGGCAGTCCTGGGCTTTGAGCCTCGTTTTCGTTTTTTTTCGGCGGCCATCTTTTCTCTCGCTTAGGGGATTTTCGTGTGTCTGAACTCGGGAATTTGGACTTAAATGGAGGTGTAACTTTACTTTCAGAGGTGAATAATGGTCGTATTTTTTGTGCGTGTGGGTGTTTGTGATGTTAAGGTTGGTTCCGAGGTCGTTTTTTTTATGAGTCGTGCGTGTGTTTTTAACTGCGTGTGAGGCGCCTTTGAGCCTCCACCTCCGCAAAAGCGGTTACAAACGCCCACAGAAGCGGGATTTTGAAGAAAAAAAAAAAACACAAAACACGCAATTACTAAATACAGACTTACACAAAAAAATACGAGCCACGGGACTTTGAAAAAAAAAATTGCGGACTTACAAAAAAAAAATTATGAGCTGCGGGACTCGCAAATAACGGACAACCCGCACACAGCGGAAAACATTAAAAAAACACAAGATACACACAAAAATAAAATAAAAACCTTACCCACAGCAAGGGGGGACACCCAGGACGTCTGGATGTCAGGTTACACCTTGATTTCAGTCCAATTTAAAAAGTTTAGACACTCGAAAATCCCCTAAGCGAGAGAAAAAATGGCCGACGAAAAAAGGAAATGAGGCTAAGGACGTAAAATTACAACACACTCGCAAAACTGAACCAACACTCAAGAACACTTCATGCGGCACGTAGCACACATTTTGCGGGACGTACCACACACAAAAGCGCGACCATTTTACATGCAACAAGTAGCTACATTGCGCAAAATTGCGCCTGGAAAGCAAATTGACTGCTGGAACGCAAATAGCGCATGCGTATTGCATTGTAACGGTTTCTACTTCAGCTCCAACTACTGCACACTTTCCAGAAATTTCTCCATTTCTCCTCAGGTGATGAACAGTGTGACCGGACATGTCACTGGTGGCGTTACTTCTAAAACAACTTCATTATCACTTTAGAAGCTTACAATCTGCAAATTACACCAAATAGGTAAGCTATAATACATTAATTAATTAATAAATGCATAATAAAAAAAATATATATATTGTGACCAGGATGGCCGTGTATAGCTGTGGTTTCTTGAGATAGAAACGGATACTTTCTGGTAATGCAGCAAATTGGTTTATTATGAACTAAGAAAAACAAACTGGAGCAGTAACTCTGCTTAAATAATGAAAATAAACATCTACATAAACGCACTGACTGTGACACAGGAACGCCCTGACTATACCTGTGCAGCTTATCTGCAAGAGGGACAAAACTCTACACCACGGTGTCTTCAGGACAGAGCTCCAACTCCGTTGTACTCGGAAAGGAGTGATTTCATGGAAACAGCGCCACCTAGTGGCAAGGAGTAAGACAGTCTCTTATAAATTAGGAATTCCCACCTTGTGGCCAGGATACAAATAGTCTCTCATTATTGATAGATTGCCACCTTGTGGCCAGGACACAAATAGTCTCTGATTATGGTTATATTGCCACCTTGTGGCCAGGATACACATCCTTTCTTGTATATCGGAAGTCTTTTCCACGTTTCTAAATAAGTAGCCGCGGATGAAGCATAGGGCCCGCCCGTCTCTTCCGTATGTTTACCCCAGGGACCCTTTGACTTTGCAGTATAAACTTACTGCCTATGAACCAGTTAAACGCTCAGCATCTTCCCTGGGGCATAATCAGTCTGGTACCTTCAAACAGGGCCTCTGTCAGTTCCACACTTGCCTAGGCCTTTAAGGCAACTCTGCCCGGGGATCCTCAATATTCCCTTCACTTACCTTTGTGCTTTCACCTCCTGACTCTGTAGTCTCTTTCAGCTCTATTCGTTCAGTCACTGCAAACAGCACACTCTTCTTACTGTTGTCCAAAACTCGCAGCCACAGTAAACCAAAAGTGATCTCTTTCTGGTTTGCCTCCCAAAGGTAAAACTGTAGATCCACAACGGACCAGCTTCAAGCTCCACTTTGTGGCTGGATCCGGCAGCAGCACACAACCTGGCCAGAGTCTAAGCAGCCCCACCCCCTTCTCCATGTCTGCTTTTCAGGCTTTAAAGGGAAGTCGCACCTGCATTAGGAGTTCTTCAGAAGTTTAACTCCGTCACTCCTGTCAAGAACTCTTTACTCCACTTTACTTGGCACCATCCTCTAGGGGGCAAACAGTCACAATATATATACATGCTTTAAAATATTGCCACCAACAACCGTATTCTTGTATAGTAAGATTTCAAACACAGATAGAGGTGTTTGTGCCCTAAAATAAAAAAAAAAACATTTCTCTTTCTCTTTTTCACCAAACACTGCCTGAAGACTGTCGCAGGAAGATTGGCAGCAGGGGACCCTCTGTCATTTATACACAACTAAGAATTCAACAAAGGTATAGTATAACAAGTAAAAAAAAAAGAAACACCTATCCTGTTTGCTGTGCACCAAGGTCAAAATGAAAAACTAAAATAAATCATAAGCCCCTAATGCCAATAATGATGCACACAAAACAGGATACTCCAACAAATGTTGTTAACACATATAAAATGGAAGAATGAATCCTGATTTGTCTGCACCAACCTCTAAGCCTAACGCCATAACCTAAACTTCGCTGAATACTTACAAAATCAAATTATATATCCTGTTTTACATGCTCTTAGTACAAAAAAAAATTACTTACATTTTAATGCAACATTTGCATCTCTCTCTTTCAGTCTCAACAGACACTGCCTGAAGACTCTCTGCATCGCTACAGCAATTTCCAAACAACAGATTTCAGGAAAAGAGGTACAGTATTACAAGTTAAACTACAAATAAAATACTGCTATTTACACATATAAAATGGAAGGACCTATCCTGTATTTTGGTTGACTTTGTGCAAACGTAGTCCAACCTAGCTAACAATATAAGTGTAACCCCATAATCGGAAAACCCTAATAATAACATTGCCACATGCAAAACAGGATCGCAACAACAAAAAAAAATCTTACCTTAACCTCTAATGCCAAGAGTGTTGCACACAGAATACAAAACCCCAATGATGTTAATATATACAAAATGTAAGGATATATACTCTTTTTCCGGAGAAAAAGTTTAAGCCCAACTCCATACCCTAAACACATAATGACAACAGTAGCGCACAAAAATTCCTATAAAACACATACAAATAGAATGAACTATCATCTTTCATGGGCGTCTTTCACAAAATACACTGCAACCTAACTAAGAGCCTCATTCAATTGCAATTCGGCCAATTGAAAAGAGCTTTATATAAGCACATAGCAGATTTATTTTACAGAACTTTTTACTTACTGAACTATCCAAAAGTAAGGTCTTCACTAGCTAAAAACTTCTGTAAAAAATATATACTCAATGCTTGTATAGATCCTTATTCAATTGGCAAAATTACAATTGAATGAGGCCCTACGTTGCTAACTCCAACCTCATAAAGCTAAGCTCATAATGCTGCGCACAGAACAGGATAGTACAAAAACAAATATGCAGTCCAAACAAATAAATAAACTAAGGAGAAAAAATACTAATGTAATAATTTTATTTACAGATTAATATGGCAGATACTGACAAGAAAAAGGAAAAAAAAAGACGTCAAACTCAAGAACGTCAAAAAACATGGGCAGGTGGCGCTGCCCAGAGGAAGGCCAGAAGCTGCCACGGTCAGGAGCAAGGAGGTGGTGAGGCAGCGGACCTGAATAGGGCCTCCGGAGGACCCCTGGTGACATCTGCCCGAGCCAGGGATGTGAGGGGCACGGAGGACGGCACCTAGACCCCGCCATTGCTGGGAGCAAAAAGCCCGCAAAAACGCAGCCGCCATTTTGTGGTGCAACAGAGAGAGGGCTGCCCAGAGGAAGGCCAGAAGCTGCCACTGCCAGGAGCAAGGTACGGTGGGGGATCCAGTGAGGGGAGGCAAAGCCAAGAGAGCCCTATTGCACCCAAGTGGGACAAAGTCCCTAACCCTCCAAGCCATTATCCCCTGTGGGCAAACCAGCACTAGAGCAGAGACCAGAATAGACCTGACAGCCGCCATTTTGGAAGAGGGAAAAACAGACAAAATTCCAGGAGTCTGCTTGCCCTGCTATTACTCCAGAGGCCCTCATAAAAGCATAAAGTCCATAACTAATATCATCTTCCTGATTGGTTCCTGATCAGCCTGACACGAAACTGGGTTGGAAAGGACAGCTGCATAACCCAGAACAATAGATAAGAATAATAAGCTATTTAAAGTGGTTTCTCTGAAAGATCCCCCAACATTGAGAGTACTAGAGGAGCACTGCTGCCATCCAGTGGACTTTATTTGTACTGCTTGCACCTCTACTGGCCTGCTCACAATCATCATAATTTGTGACACAATATACCAAAAAAGTCATTACTTTTGTCCGGGACTATATCCTGCTACACTGGCATTGGGGATCCTGATTGGCCGTTTCCTCAACACCTTATATATTACGTTTTTTTATATGTCAAGGGCATGTGTCCATTGAGGCCAATGCCTAAAGCAATGCACCCCTGGGACTGAATCTCATTCTGAGGGGGGTACTAATGGATCGCTAGCACAGCAGCACAGGAAACTATAACTGGCAACCGTACTATCACTAAACAGCTGGCTTACTTAAATATTTTGACCGCCTGCTGGGACCCCGAACATCCAGCCACTCTGATCCTATGTTTAATTCACTACACGTAACAAGACAGGAAGAGATGGGGAGAAATAAGAGAGCCCTACCAACAAAGAGAATTACAGATTTCTTCAAACCTCCAGGGGCAACGAAGGAGGTGGCATCAGACCCTTCGGGAGAATCGGGGGGTGAGGGGCTTGTAGACCCACCCCACCCCGACATGAACCTCTCTAAAAGCTCCTTAGCCCAGATTGAGAGTCTATTGCAAGCATACATGACCAAAACAGTTGATGCCATCAAGAAAGATATTCATGAACTGGGCCAAAGGACCCACTTGCTTGAAGAGACCACCGATCAGATCATTTCGGCACAAGAGCAGGATAGGCAGGATATTCATCAGAACTCCTCTCGCATAACGGCCTTGGAAGATAAGTACGAAGACCTTGAGAACCGCTCAAGACGCCACAAAGTAAGAATGAGAGGGATTCCCAGAGCGGTTCAGGATCTGAAGCAATATGTCTCAGAGACACTGGCCGGCTAGAAATTAAAAGGGCCCATAGAGCCCTAGGGGCGACAATAAACTTGGAGGTGCCCAGAGATGTTATTAACCGATTTCCTTGGCAACAAACAAGAGACTTGGTGTTAGCAGCAGCCCGAAAACTCTCCAGATATCAAGGGGCCTGATAATGCTCCACTTCTTATCTTCGCGGACCTCTCCCCCATCACGCTGGCCAAGCGCAGAGACATGAAGCCGGTCTTGGGAGTGCTGATTCAACACAACATTCATTATCGGTGGGGCTTCCCTTTTGCCCTGGTATTCCAGTACAAGGGCAAATCATACTCTGCCCACTCACTTGAAGACAGCTGGGCAATCCTCCAATCTCTTCACATGGTCCCGGAAGAAGAAGGGGATGGGAGATCAGACCCCTGGCGGAAAAGGCCAGGGCCCAACCCCAAGCAGCAATGGTCAACTGTCCCGTATAAAGCTCGGGCTCAGACAAGAGATTACAGCGGCAGGCCTCACATCCTCACCCCAGACTGGGCCTACCCAGGCGCTGAACGAGGCGGTCTCAGAGGATGCAGATGCAAGCGGCTTGTGACCAAAGGACATCGAAAAAAGACAAGAGTGCAGCTGTACTGAATCTTGCTCCTCTTGGAACAATAGACTGTTTTCGATCAAGTTTTTTGAGACTGAATATCAAGTTTTTTTTACCTATTTTTAAGCTCTAATGCTTTATTTTCCTAAGGTATGTCTTGGCTGCTGGTTCTATTGTTTTTACTACACAAGAATTTCTAGATCCGGAAAGACTCCCCCTCATACTCTGATTTGGTGTTTTCTCTCCCGGTTCCTCCCCTGGAATTTACCAACCCCTTCCTATTGGGGTCCTTTGGAAGAGTGGCAGGTCCACTCATCCTTCCCTGAGGTGCCAGGATAAGACGACTGGTATAGGAAGATGTGTTTGAATGAATCATTGTGTTTCTATGAATGTTTAGTTTTACTAATTGCAAAAAGTTACAAAGTTGTTATTACTTATCTAATTTTTGTCCTTTTTTCCCTTCTTTTCCCCCTGGTGTACTCTCTCCATCTCCGTGCCAATGTGGGCCGTGCTTGGCTTTCAGGTGGGGTCCCGGCTCCTTCCCAGCCGCTCTCTCCTTGTTAGGACAAGATAAGATGACTGGACAACATAGCCCCACACTATACACTCGTAATGACTAGTCCAGCTGACGCTAACTTTACCTTTATGACTCACAACATAAAGCGCTTTAACTCCCAGTTCAAAAGAAGGAAGGCCTTTATGTACTACAAAGATTTTAAGCTATCAATTATATTCATGCAGAAAACACATTTTGCTTGCAAACATATTCCAAATGATCTTAGCAGGGATTATCCCACCTGTTATTCCTCTACCCAAGTTACCAAAAAAGCGGGGGCCTCCATACTGATTCATCGCAATTTTCCCTTCCAGTTAGAGTCTAAAGTAATGGATAAAGAGGGACACTATGTAATACTCCATGGAACAGTCCTGGAGACTAATATATCACTCATCTCCTTTTATGCTCCCATCAGTGCACCACACAAATCCCTACTGCATATCCTGAGGCTATTGGAGCCTCACTCTGGCAACATGATGGTGATGGGAGGGGATTTCAACCTAACCTTTGATCAAGTCCTGGACCGCACGGGTATGCAGGCCACAGATCGGTATTCGAACAAATTAAGACAAATTAAGACAGTTTGGGCCTGGTGGACGCCTGGAGGCGGCACCACCCACACAGAAGGGACTATACATATTATTCCCACACCCACGGATGTTATTCGCGGATCAATACCTTCTTGATAGCTTCGTCATTGTTTGATTCATCAAAGAGGGCGGAAATACGGGTATGCCCCTGGTCAGATCACGCCGCGGTGAGCATAGACATTGGTCTAGGGTTAAATATATCCACACCGTATGCTTGGAAACTAAATGATCTCTTCGCTCATCCAGAGCTGTCAGAACAAATTGAAAAGGATCTACACCTTTACTTTGAGTGCAATAGGACGGGTAACTCAAACATAGGCTGGGTATGGATGGCCCATAAGGCTCCTGCATTAAGTTGGCTTCTGCTTTTAAAAAGCAACGTAAACTCAAAGAGCAGGAACTTATAACCAAGCTGCATGACTTAGAGTCAAGGAACCAATCATGCCCTTCTCCCAGACTTCGCCAGATGATAGATCAGTGTCGGCTAGAGTTAGACGCAGTACTCTCCCACAAAACGGAGAAAGCCCTTAGGCGAAACAAGCATCTATTCTACTCCAAAGCCAACAAGCCAGACTCCTTATTAGCTAGGACGCTGCGGACTAAGATGGCTGAGTCTAAGATATTGCGGATCAGAACTGCACAGGGGCAGATAACGGTTCGCCAAAATGTCATCAAGCGGACGTTTGCGGATTTCTATAGCTCAATTTACTCCACGAAGCAGCAACGGAAGGTGATTCTTCTCAGACCTTCTCCTGCGACCTTCCGAAAGTCTCAGACCAGAATGCGGCTACACTTAACTCAGATATAACAGTAGAGGAGATATTAAAAGTCATCAACAACTTGAAACCAGGGAAGGCCCCCGGCCCTGATGGCTTTACCTACTCTTACTACAAGTTTTTTGAGCATATTCTAGCACCATATCTCTGCCAACTGTTTAATTCCATCCTAAACAAGGACCGATGCCCCCGGAGCTAAACATGGCGGACTTAATTGTCTTTACCAAAGAAGGCAGGGACCCACTAGACCCAAAGAATTAATCAGCCTATATCCCTTATAAATGGGGACCTTAAACTGCTAGCCAAAATTATTGCAGATAGGATCTCGGGATTCCTCCCAGATCTGATCCACAAGGATCAAACAGGTTTCGTTCAACATTGGCAGACAGCGGATAACATCAGGAGAACCATGAATGTCATCCATTTGGCCTCCCAGAGCAAGTCCCCCCTCTGTGTGTTAGCCCTCAATATGGAAAAAGCCTCCGACACATTGTAGTGGTCGTATCTATACGCAGTGCTGGCCAAATTCGGCTTTCAAGGGAGAATCGTACAACTCATTGGAACACTGTACAAAAATCTGCAGGCCTGCCTGAAACTCCTGGGATCAGAGAACATCTCTATAGCCATCCAGAGGGGGACCCGGCTGGGATGACCACTATCTCCACTGCTATTTGTGCTGGCGATTAAGCCTTTGGCTCAAAAGATTAGATGCAACACTGTGATCCAGGGAATGCGGGTGGATCTTCACCACTTGAAATGTTCGCTCTTTGCGGATGACCTTCTTTGCACACTAACGGAACCGTCAACGTTGATTCCGGCTTTGTTGTCAACTCTAGGTGGATTTGGCGCCCTGTCGGGCCTACAAATGAATGTTGAAAAGACTGAAGCTTTGGGAGTTGGCATACCACATGCGGTCCTGGGGGCCTTGAAAGCGGAGTATAGATTTCAATGGCCCAAAAACTCTATTAAATACTTGGGGGTTAGAATCACCAGGAAGCTGTCGGACATATAGAAGGCCAACTTCCCACCACTATTTAAACAATTAATGGAAGAAATGCAACGATGGGCGAAATATCATATCTCATGGACAGGGCGGATAAACTCGGTAAAGATGACGGTTTTACCAAGAATACTGTATTTATTTAGAACTCTCCCAGTCCCGCTAGATATGAAGGAACTAGATAAACTTCAGGCTTCTATTTTCAATTTTATATGGCGAGGGAGGTCGCCGCGTATAGCAAGAAGGACTATGTTCCGGCAGAGGTCTCAGGGGGGACTCTCGTGCCCGAACTTGAGACTGTATCTGAGAGCGGCGCAGCTCGCGTTTATCCCACTGTCTCATGCGGGTAAGCTACAACCGCTTTGGACCTTTGTGGAAAATTGGCAAATGAGGCCTCACTCTTGGGATACTATAGTCTGGGGTGTGCCCCATCAGGCATCTTAACTGCAACCTCATAATATCTTCAACTTTAGCGGCTTGGGCTCCGCTTAAGTCGGTTGGCGATTTGGCTCCTTTCTATCACCATTGTTATCCGTAAGGTCTTTCCAGGAATTTGGGACGGCGTTTAGCCTCACCTCTAGACAATGGTGGCTTAGCAGCCCACTGGAAAGAGCAGGAACCTGCTTTTCAGACGATGCTCTCCTATCCCACACCTTTCTTATCACTAAATATCACATACCATAGAGTGAACTCTGGAATTACAGAAGGGGAATTACCCGGGTACATTGGACCCCTAAACATTCCTGGTGGTCGACTATATGTGCAAAACTGCCCTCTATCAAGGGCCTCCTATATTCTTTTTTGAATGACTCTCTGAACAAACAGAAGACAAGATATATGCTCCAATGGGAGAAAGACTTAGGTAGGGAGCTAGATGGAGCAACCTGGAAATAAATTTGTACCAACTTAACAAAAGGATTATACACATATAGCCTACTTGAGACTTATTATTCACCCTATCTAATGTCCAGGCTTAGTAATACTCTTACGTGGACTTTTTTAGAGGATGCAAAGCTAGGGGAGACTTTCTACATATATGGTGGACATGTCCATTAGTGCAGAAGGTGTGGAAAGAGATGACTGACTTAATCTCGCAAGTGACAGAAACCAAGCTGGGGCCAGAGAATGAGACCTGTCTTCCGGGGGTTCATGGACCCAGTCTCTCTAAAAGCCAAAACAAATTATGGCAATTCATGGCTCTCACCACCAAAAGTTGTATTGCAAAAAACTGGAAAGCTGTAACACTTACCTCCAGAGAGATCATTTTGAAAATGAACTATGTTATGGTAAACAAGAGACTGTCCCATGTCCTGCAGAACACGGTCCCCCTATTCCAAAATATTTGGACACCATGGCTGATCTCGGCCCACAGCATTAAGGTTGGGATATGACTAGGACAGTAAGGAATGAGGCTCTTGCCGAAGGAGGACGGTCTTGGGGAGCCCGGATGACCACTCATACCAGTAGAATTTCAACCGGTGTGGCACTGGAAGAGTACGCCAGGTATTTCATACCCCTCCCCCCCTTTTTTCTTTGTCCCCCCTATCCCTTTAAGTTGACATAGTCGATGTTAATATTTTCCAGTTTTTGTACTCTTATCTCCTGATAAGAGGTAGACAATAAAAAATAAAAAAAATACCATGTTTGAAGACATAGATGGATAGACAGGGCACAGGATAATAATGAAGTAATGTACCAGTAAGATTAGTATAAAAATAGCGTTAAGATGCTGGGGAATTGTGTTGCTGTATAACCTGACTGCCCTGTTGTTCTCTTCTTTCTCCTTTTACTCTATGCAATGTTATATTGTTAACTTGTCTTCAATAATAAAAAGAATGAAAAAAAAAAAAATCATGGGCAAATCATGAGGCGCCTGACAAGAAGGAAATTCAACGACAAAAAGAATGGGAGAGACTCGCAAGCAAAAGACTATTAGCTGACAAACTAACATCTAACTCCAAGAAAGCAACTCAAAAACAAAAGCAGATAAGAATTTGAATGATGATTTACACAGCCACATTGATATATCTTCTCACAATTGTCCTTTACCTACATCTTTACCAATAGAGGTTCATAATTGTGGCAATATGAATATTGTCTCTCAGTTTTGTGGGGCTTATCATTTGAAACAGGAAAGACCCAGAGATGGCAAGTTCGTTAGTTGCTGTCAAAAAGGCAAGGTAAGACTTCCAGAAAGACAACAATTCCCAACATATTTACAAAGCATTATGACTGAGCCTACTTTCCCCAACTACCAAAATTTAAAAACAAACATAAGATCCTATAATAGTGACATATCTTTTGCATTTATGGGTGCAACATTAGCTGCTAATGTGCCAGGACATGGCCCTAACTGCTTTAAAGAACAAGGACCAATTTACCATTGTACTTTTCATTTACATCCAGAGGAAGGGGAGCAAAGATTTGCTCAACTATATGTCCTAGATACAATGGAAGCTGTTGAACAACGTATGCAGCTTCCATAAAATAAAAAATGCTTATCCATTGTTTTTATAGAGCTTGATAAAATTATGGCCGAAAACCTGTACTCTCAAGTCTATCAAAAATTGGCATAAGTAGAAAAGGAACAATAAATCCATGCAGAAATACATCAATTGCCAATCCCAAAAGTCAATATGGTGCTTAAAAGAGATCGCCATACTGATAAACGCCGTTATAACTTGCCAACAGCAAATGAGGTTGCAATGGTTTTTCCAAATGACAAAAGAGAACCACCATTACAGAGAGATATTAGAATAAATCCCAGAACTGATGAGCAACCTTTCATTAATCTAAGTATCTTAAGTACGAATTTGGATCCAATGACATATCCCATATTTTTTTCCACATGGGAAAGCAGGTTAGCAACCCAAATTAACATTTGACAGTTACCCAAATTCAAAAGTACGTGTCAGAAATAATATTTCCATGCTTGAATTTAAAGTTGCTCAAACTGCCATTCAAGATGGATTCAATCTCATTTTATGTGGAGGAAAACTGACACAACAATGGATAATTGATTCATATTTGCAAGTTGAGGCAAATAATGTAAACTTCATCAAATATTAACAAGATAAAATACATGTAGAACAGTATTGTGGATTGTTTGATTATGTCACTGAGGTTGCTACAACCAGAGAGCAGGCAGCTGTCAAAGCCATCATTTTACCATCTTCTTTCCAAAGATCTCATCGCAATATGCGAGAAAGATACAATGATGCCATGGCTATTGTAACTAAATTTGGAAAACCAGATTTATTTATTACATTTACATGTAATCCACAATGGCCAGAGACTACACACAATCTGCTAATTGGACAAACTGCTTCCGATAGACCAGATTTAGTGGCAAGAGTCTTTAAAATCAAATTAACTGAATTAATATGTAACATAACCAAAACTCAGTTATTTGGCAAATGTCTGGCTTATGTTTATACCATCGAATAAAAAAAAAGAGGCCTTCCGCATGCACATATTCTTATAATCGTTCAAGAGAAAGATAAATTAGATACTGAGACAAAGAGAATTCAGTAATTATTGCTGAACTACCAGATCCAGAAATACATGGTAGACTATATGACATTGTATCTCATTGTATGATTCATGGACCGTGTGGCGATATTAATCCACAGTCAGCATGTATGGAAAATAAGAAATGTACTAAAGAATTTCCAAAAGATTATAGAGAGAAAACTTATGCTAATTGTGATGGCTATCTATTATATAGAAGAAGAGAAGGCCAAAATGCCATTATTTGTGGAAAAAAGGTAGATAACAGATATGTGGTACCATACAATCCACATGTACTCATGAAGTATAATGCACACATTATTGTGGAAGCTTGCACTTCTATAAAATCCATTAAATATGTCATCAAATATATTTACAAAGGCTATGATGCAGCTACTGTAGTGGTCAAAAGTGCTGAAAATCACGAACAAAGTGAGTGAACTTGCATCTCATGTAGATGCTCACTATATAAGTGCACCAGAAGCAATGTGGCCTCTTCTAAAATTTTAAATGCATGATCGATCACATGCAGTATATTGATTAGCTGTACATTTGCCACAAATACATTTAGTGCATTTCCATGTTCGAAATGAAACAAATGCTTTGGCACAAAGTGAGCTTCCGCAAACTACACTAACTGCGTGGTTTCAATTAAATTGTACTGACTTGGAGGAAAGGGAATTGTTATATATTGACATTCCATACCATTATGTTTTTGTTAATGGATTATGGCGAAAACAAAAAAGTTGTGGAAATAAAATAATCCCAAGAATTTACACTGTAAGTCCAAGAGACCTTGAACGTTTCTGCTTATGATTACTACTTCTAAATGTTCCTGGTGCACAAAGTTTTTAACAGTTAAGAACTGTTAATGACATGGTTTACGAACCATTTCATTTAGCTGCGCAACACAGAAACTTTCTAGCTGATGATACAGAATGGGAAAGATGTCTAGAAGAAGCAGCACTATGTCAAATGCCATGGCAGATGAGGGAACAATTTGCATTCATTTGTATCTTCTTAAATGCTTCAAATGCATTAGCTTTGTGGGACAAATTTAAAACAAATATGTCTGAAGACTTTTTGCAACGATACAACGAGCCTATTGCACAATTAAAAGCATCAATTGAAATTCAAGAGGTCTTTTTAACTCATGGATTAAGTTGGGCAAGTTTTAATCTGCCAGATCCAGGTCTCATAGACGACATAAACTTTGATGACTATGACACTCAGCTTCAAAGAGAAAGAACAGAAGAAAGATTTGCAACTTTAAATACATTACAATTGCAAGCATTTAATGCAAACAAAAATGCCCTAGATGATGACATGCTCAAAGAGCGTTATTTCTATCTAGATGAGTTTTGTTCGAGCACAATGACAAATAGCACTGCCATTTGAAACCACTGGAATTGCCGCACTTTTGTTAGAAGGTGGAAGAACTTTGCATAGTGGATTTAAACTGCCAGTTCCCATTCTCGAAAAATCTGTGTCAGATATTCGAATGACATCATTGCAAGCAAAAAAAAAATTAAAAAGTAAATTAATTATAATAGATGAAGCTACATTGATGTCATGCCATGCCCTACAATGTATTGACCATTTGCGACGTTAAGTCATGGATAATGATTTGCCATTTGGTGCAAACGTAATGTTGTTAGGTGGAGATTTTAGACAAACATTACCTGTCGTTGTACATGGAAATCGAACCGACATTGTCGAAACATGTATAATGTGTCAAGTACACTATGGAAACTATTTACCCATCTTCAATTACAACAAAATATGAGATCAGAAGGACAAAATTAGTTCAATGATTGGCTCATTAAAATTGGAGAAGGAAAAACAGAGCGAATACAAAATTTACCTGATAATACCGTGCACATACCAGCTCATATAATTTGCAACTTGCCGACAAAGTAATACTAACATGCAAAAATAAAAATGCATTACTCCTCAATAATGAAATATTTTTAAAAAAAATGCACCACAAAAAAATTATCACAGTGCTGATTCTGTACTTGGTGATGACAAAGAAAGTCAGACAAACTTTCCAACTGAATTCATTAACTCATTAACTCACTCTGGAATGCCACCACAGCTAAAGAAAGGTGCAATTGTCATGTTACTGCGAAAAATGAACCCCAAAAAAGGCCAATGTAATGGGACCAGATTAATTGTTCAAGAATTAAAGGACCATTTCATACATGCTGAAATTCTAACTGGTACCCATAAAGGAGAGAGAGTTTTCATACCAAGAATAGATTTGGCACCAAGTGAAAGTAGCATTTGTCATCACCATTAATAAATCACAAGGACAAACTTTCAAATCTGTGAGTATCTTTTTAGAAGAACCAGTATTTGCACATGACCAGCATTCTCAAGTTGCAAGAATCCAGATGCTATTAAAGTTTTCATTGAAAACAACCAAAGTCAAGGTACTATAACTTTAATTCAACAAAATATAACAATACAAGACATAGCACAGAACAAAAAGAGGACCACTATTTCCATAAGAAACTCTATAAAATGGCAAAAAAACATAGAGAACAGTGGTTACATCCTGCGGACGAACTTTGATGTCTGGTTTCTCTCTTTAGAGAACCCCTATTTCACATAGGAAACTCTATGTGCCATTTTCACAAAATACAACAATAACATGTCAACCATCAAAAATCAACAACGACAAAATAAGATATTCTAATTTTATGGAAGTAGTCTTTTAGCATGATTAGCCCCACAAAACACTTTGTTTGCATTTCAGAACAATTACAGTTTAAATGTTACTTCATTAAGTTACAGTTTATAATGTTAATATTTTTGGAACAAAGTGTGCAAAGTTGTTTCATTGCATATATTTCAAAGTTCATGTTAAGAAGAGGAGGAGTTTTTGTTGTACAATTTAAATGTATAATTCAATGGAAAATATTAATAGAGGGAGTAATCTGATTGCCAGTTAATGGGGTCAGGAAGGAATTAATTTGTTTTCCCCTTTGATACAATTGGCTACGTTTCAATAGGGGTTTTTACTGTTTGCCTTCCTCTGGATTCAATACATATTTAGTTTACCAGTTGTTAATCTACAAGTTGCATGTTACAAAACATTATGCCATGTTTACAATACTCATTAATACAATGTTGACCTGTTCTTACATTAAAATGTTACTACTCTTAAAAAAACATGATTTACCAGTTGGTCACCTACAAGTTGCATGTTAATAAAATACATGTTTCATATAATAATTGTACTTCTTTATACATAAGAAAAATGTTACAAGTGTCAACTACGCATATTACCTGCAAAACAGAATTCAAAACATAAACATTTAATACCCGTGATTTTTTGAAGGGCAAGTCGCTAGTAACATTATATACTACAGCAGCTAAAGGGGCAATGCACACACACAATAATAAACAGCTTATGAATGTTAGTATACCATATTAAGGTTGTGCAAATTACAGAATGTTACTCTCTTGCTGATGGATACCTGGGACCTCTTATATTAACTGGGACATTTCATATTAAGTGGGACCTCTTATATTAACTGGGACATCTCATTTGACCCTGGTTATATGAGATGTCCCTGGTCATATGAGATGTCCCAGGTAATTTGAGATGTCCCAGGTCATATGAGATGGCTGGCCATGTGCAATTACCAGGTAACTATTATATTAACTGGGTCATCTCATATGACCTGGGACATCTTATATTAACTGGGACATCTTATATGACCAGGGACATCTGGTATGACCTGGGACCTCTCATGTCACCTGTGACATCCCAAATTACCTTGGACATCTCATGTTACCTGGGACCTCTCATATTACCTGGGACCCCTCATATGACCTGGGACCTCTCCTATTACCTGGGACCTCCCATATCACCTGGGACCTCTCATATTACCTAGGACATCCTCTATCACCTGGGACCTCTCATATTACCTGGGACCTCCCATATTACCTGGGGCCCCTCATATTACCTGGGACCTCCCATATTACCTGGGACCTCTCATATTACCTGGGACCTCTCATATTACCTGGGACCTCTGATATAACTGGGGATATCCCATATTACATGGGACCTCTCATATTATCTAGGACATCCCATATTACCTGGGACTTCTCATATTACCTGGGACTTCTCATATTACCCGGGATCTCTCATGTTACCTGGGACATCTCATGTTACCTGGGACATCTCATGTTACCTGGAGCCTCTTATATTAACTGGGACATCTCATATGACCTGGGATCTCTCATATTACCTGGGACTTCCCACATTACCTGGAACCTCTCATATTACCTGGGACCCCTCATTTTACCATGGATATCCTATACTACCTGGGACCTCTCATATTACCTGGGACATCCCATAGTACCTGGGACCTCTCATATTACCTGTGACATCCCATATTACCTGGGACCCCTCATTTTACCTGGGATATCCTATAAACCTGGAGACCTCTCATATTACCTGGGACATCCCATATTACCTGGGACCTCTCATATTATCTAGGACCTCTCATATTACCTGGGAGTTCCCATTTTATCTGGGACATCCCATATTACCTGGGACATCCCATATTACCTGGGACCTCTCATATTACCTGGGACCTTCCATATTACCTGGGATCTCCCATATTACCAGGGACCTCTCATATTACCTGGGATCTCCCATATTACCTAGGATCTTCCATGTTACCTGGGACCTCTCCTGTTACCTGGGACTTTTTATGTTACCTGGACCTCTCATATTATCGGGGACCTCTCATATTACCTGGGACTTCCCATATTACCTGGGACTTCCCATATTACCTGGGAATTCCCATATTACCTGGGACCTCTCATATTACCTGGAACATCTCATATTACCTGGGACCTCCCATATTACCTGGGACCTCTCATATTACCTGGAACATCTCATATTACCAGGGACCTCCCATATTACCTGGGACCTCCCATATTACCTGAGTCCTCCCATATTACCTGGGACCTCCCATATTATCTGGGACCACTCATATTTCCTGGGACCTTCCATATTAACTGGGACCTCTCATAATACCTGTGACCTTCCATATTACCTGGAACCCCTCATATTACCTGGAACCCCTCATATTACCTGGGACCTCTCATATTATTTGGGAGCTCCCATATTACCTGGGACCTCCCATATTACCTGGGACTTCCCATATTACCTGGGACCTCTAATATTACCTGGGACCTCCCATATTACCTGGGACCTCCCATATTACCTTGGACCTCTCATATTACCTGGGACCTCCCATATTACCTGGGACCTCCCATATTAACTGGGACCTCTCAGAATACCTGTGACCTTTCATATTACCTGAAACCCCTCATATTACCTGGGACCTCTCATATTACCTGGGACCTCCCATATTACCTGGGACCTACCATATTACCTGGGACCTCTCATATTACCTGGGACCTCCCATATTACCTTGGACCTCCCATATTACCAGGGACCTCTCATATTACCAGGGACATCCCACATTAACTGGGACCCCACATATTACCTGGGACCTCCCATATTACCTGGGACCTCCCATATTACCTTGGACCTCTCATATTACCTGGGACATCCCATATTATTTTGGACCCCCCATATTACCGGGGACATCCCATTTTACCTGGGACATCTCATATTATTTGGGAGCTCCCATATTACCTGGGACCTCCCATATTACCTGGAACCTCCCACATTACCTGGGACCCCTCATATTACCTGGTTCCTCCCATATTACCTGGGACCTCCCATATTACCTGGGATCTCCCATAATTAACTGGGACCTCCCATATTAACTGGGACCTCTCATAATACCTGTGACCTTTCATATTACCTGGAACCCCTCATATTACCTGGGACCTCTCATATTACCTGGGACCTCCCATATTACCTGGGACCTCCCATATTACCTGGAACCTCCCACATTACCTGGGACCCCTCATATTACCTGGTTCCTCCCATATTACCTGGGACCTTCCATATTACCTGGGATCTCCCATAATTAACTGGGACCTCCCATATTAACTGGGACCTCTCATAATACCTGTGACCTTTCATATTACCTGGAACCCCTCATATTACCTGGGACCTCTCATATTACCTGGGACCTCCCATATTACCTGGGACCTCCCATATTACCTGGGACCTCTAATATTGCCTGGGACCTCCCATATTACCTGGGACCTCCCATATTACCAGGGACCTCTCATATTACCAGGGACCTCCCACATTAACTGGGACCCCCCATATTACCTGGGACCTCCCATGTAACGGAACCCATCACTGTTTTACCCTGTTTTATGGTTATTTAATTATTGGTTAAAATATGATCACATTTCTGTACTGTAGATATGTTGCTTTATGTTCTACAGAATATATTGGCTCAGAATGACACAGCTACTAGGCTAATAGATAATCCTATTACAGAGAATCCTATTACAGATAAGGAAGTCGATTGTATAAAGTGTTTTCATTCTCAGACATAAGAACAAAGAAGGCTGATTTAATCAATGTCTGATTATATCAAAGTTGCCAGGGAGCCTCAGGGAGGTGTGACTCACCTATTGTCCCTCTATGTGTATTGTGTGGCCAACTATGAGGGATGTGTATTGCCTGTGAAATGTCTGTGTGTTATGAGTAAAAGATACTTTTACTAACTTTTGAATCCCTATTCTGATTCATGCCATTTTTTAATATGTTGTTCCCCTGGGTGAGAGCTATTGAACGGTGCTGGACTTAAAGGTGTACCCCCTGTTTTTGGGGTACATCCAGAATGTGGTTAAAATTGTGTCTGTTTTAATTGTGTTACCTGTTATCTGAGGGGAGGAGACGTGGGGGTTGAACCATGTATATAATTAGCGGTTGTGATAATTATGTGGGTGTAGCCCTTCAGAGGGCACCATTGCATAAAAGGAGATTCCCTGTCTTTAAAGAGTAGTTCTGCTCCTGAAACTGTGTGTCGTCCAGTTATTGGGATTGCGGTTGGGATATTGCTATGATTTTACCTGTTGGAAACCTTGCCTGTGGATTTACCATTTACTTGTTCCTGAGCCTCACTGGGATTATAAGCGTAGATAACCTGGGGAATATTGCCTCTCCGCTACATATTACCTGGGACCTCCCATATTACCTTGGACCTCTCATATTACCTGGGACATTCCATATTACTTAGGACCCCCCATATTACCAGGGACATCCCATTTTACCTCGAAAATCCCATATTACCTGGGACATCCCATATTACCTGGGACCTCTCATATTACCTGGGACCTCCCATATTACCTTGGACCTCCCATATTACCAGGGACCTCTCATATTACCAGGGACCTCCCACATTAACTGGGACCCCCCATATTACCTGGGACCTCCCATATTACCTGGGATCTCCCATATTACCAGGGACCTCTCATATTACCTGGGATCTCCCATATTACCTAGGATCTTCCATGTTACCTGGGACCTCTCATGTTACCTGGGACTTTTTATGTTACCTGGGACCTCTCATATTACCTGGTTCCTCCCATATTACCTGGGACCTCCCATATTACCTGGGATCTCCCATAATTAACTGGGACCTCCCATATTAACTGGGACCTCTCATAATACCTGTGACCTTTCATATTACCTGGAACCCCTCATATTACCTGGGACCTCTCATATTACCTGGGACCTCCCATATTACCTGGGACCTCCCATATTACCTGGGACCTCTCATATTACCTGGGACCTCCCATATTACCTGGGACCTTCCATATTACCAGGGACCTCTCATATTACCAGGGACCTCCCACATTAACTGGGACCTCCCATATTACCAGGGACCTCCCATATTACCTGGGACCTCCAATATTACCTTGGACCTCTCATATTACCTGGGACCTCCCATATTACCTGGGACCTCCCATATTAACTGGGACATCTCATAATACCTGTGACCTCCCATATTACCTGGGACCTACCATATTACCTGGGACCCCCCATATTACCTGGGACCTCCCATATTACCTGGGACCTCCCATATTACCTTGGACCTCTCATATTACCTGGGACATCCCATATTACTTAGGACCCCCCATATTACCGGGGACATCCCATTTTACCTGGGACCCCTCATATTACCTGGGACATCCCATATTACTTAGGACCCCCCCCCCCCCATATTACTGGGGACATCCCATTTTACCTGGGACCCCTCATATTACTGGGGACATCCCATTTTAGCTGGGACCTCCCATATTACCTGGGACCTCTCATATTACCTGGGACCTCCCATATTACCTGGGACCTCTCATGTTAACCAGTTCTGGACAGTTGGACGCTCATTGTCTAACATCTACACAACCCTGTTTCACAAACCCTGCAAACCTTTCTTGCTGCTTTATAATGAAATTTTATTGATTTCCTCCACAACTCTGCACAGCAGATCTTTTATGTGCAAACAATAACTTCCTTGGAAATGTTCCCATTGCAAAGGATTTTATGTAATTGGAGTTTGGGAACATGAGGGGTTTATATTGGATATATAAAACTGTACATTTTACATCATGTATTTAAACTTGCAGGTTCTACACGCTGCAGAACACATTTTATTATATTTTATTGTTTTTCTTGAAAACAAAACTAGATATGTATTTCAATATATATTTGCTGAATTAACTGAATTAATTAATACACAGCACCAGCATGCAATGTTCCTATGGGCACTAGATGTACTAGTTTCTCAAAGGCAAAGCTTGAAATGCTGCTGAGCGACAATGTGTACATTGAAATCTCATAGAAACATTGAGGGTGGACTTTTGCAGGGACTGTTTAGAAGAATCGAATGAAAACTGAGCTTTTAATCACTTTTTAATAAAATGGTGTTTAGATCTGCAAACAAACATTTAGTTTGTTTATTTTAATATTAAAAACAGGAAACCGTCCATATCCCTTTTAAAAAGTCTCCCATTACTGACCCCAGATCTAGACACGGATCCCCTCACCTAATCACTTTCAGATCAAGTTTTTGTCAAATGGAGGTTTCGAAATTTTTCAAAGGCTGCCTTAAAACTAACACTACTCTTTTACACATTTTATTTAAACTTTATACATTTATAAGGTAAAATGATGAGGAAAACTTAGTCTTTTTTAAGTAGAATCTCTGCCTTGTCATAATGGGGACATCATACTGATAAATCCATGCTTAATTTCCATGTGAGGACTTTTATATATATATATATATCTACCCCAGATGTGTGACTCCTGCTCTACCCTGGAACACAGAAACCTATTAGACTCTTGTCAGTAAATATTAATTTACTTAAATAACTGCTTTGTAATGAGAATTGGAGCAAAAGCAAATAAAGGCACAAACTTTATCAAAGAAAAATCTTCTCTCTGTGGTTTATTATGCTTCTTTCTCATAAAGCTTTTTTTGACAAACATCAAATACAACTCAATTATACAAAAGACGTGGCCTAAACATCCAATACTTAAATATTCCTGGACAACATAGATACACTGTATATGTTACAGCTATAGAGAGATACAGAGTAGCTGGGATATCACATGGATACAATGTATATGTTACAGCTATAGAGAGATACAGAGTAGCCGGGATATCACATGGATACAATGTATATGTTACAGCTATAGAGAGATACAGAGTAGCCAGGATATCACATGGATACAATGTATATGTTACAGCTATAGAGAGATACAGAGTAGCCGGGATATCACATGGATACAATGTATATGTTACAGCTATAGAGAGATACAGAGTAGCCGGGATATCACATGGATACATTGTATATGTTACAGCTATAGAGAGATACAGAGTAGCCGGGATATCACTTGGATACAATGTATATGTTACAGCTATAGAGAGATACAGAGTAGCCGGGATATCACATGGATACAATGTATATGTTACAGCTATAGGGAGATACAGAGTAGCCGGGATATCACATGGATACAATGTATATGTTACAGCTATAGAGAGATACAAAGTAGCCGGGATATCACATGGATACAATGTATATGTTACAGCTATAGAGAGATACAGAGTAGCCGGGATATCACATGGATACATTGTATATGTTACAGCTATAGAGAGATACAGAGTAGCCGGGATATCACATGGATACATTGTATATGTTACAGCTATAAAGAGATACAGGGTAGCCGGGATATCACATGGATACAATGTATATGTTACAGCTATAGAGAGATACAGAGTAGCCGGGATATCACATGGATACAATGTATATGTTACAGCTATAGAGAGATACAGATTAGCCGGGATATCACTTGGATACATTGTATATGTTACAGCTATAGAGAGATACAGAGTAGCCGGGATATCACTTGGATACATTGTATATGTTACAGCTATAGAGAGATACAGGGTAGCCGGGATATCACATGGATACAATGTATATGTTACAGCTATAGAGGGATACAGAGTAGCCGGGATATCACTTGGATACATTGTATATGTTACAGCTATAGAGAGATACAGGGTAGCCGGGATATCACATGGATACAATGTATATGTTACAGCTCTAGAGAGATACAGAGTAGCCGGGATATCACATGGATACAATGTATATGTTATAGCTATAGAGAGATACAGAGTAGCCGGGATATCACATGGATACAATGTATATGTTACAGCTATAGAGAGATACAGAGTAGCCGGGATATCACATGGATACAATGTATATGTTACAGCTAAAGAGATACAGAGTAGCCGGGATATCACATGGATACAATGTATATGTTACAGCTATAGAGAGATACAGAGTAGCCGGGATATCACATGGATACAATGTATATGTTACAGCTATAGAGAGATACAGAGTAGGCGGGATAACACATGGATACAATGTATATGTTACAGCTATAGAGAGATACAGAGTAGCCGGGATATCACATGGATACAATGTATATGTGACAGCTATAGAGAGATACAGAGTAGCCGGGATATCACATGGATACAATGTATATGTGACAGCTATAGAGAGATACAGAGTAGCCGGGATATCACATGGATACAATGTATATGTTACAGCTATAGAGAGATACAGAGTAGCCGGGATATCACATGGATACAATGTATATGTGACAGCTATAGAGAGATACAGAGTAGCCGGGATATCACATGGATACAATGTATATGTTACAGCTATAGAGAGATACAGAGTAGCCGGGATATCACATGGAGACAATGTATATGTTACAGCTATAGAGAGATACAAAGTAGCCGGGATATTACATGGATACAATGTATATGTTACAGCTATAGAGAGATACAGAGTAGCCGGGATATTACATGGATACAATGTATATGTTACAGCTATAGAGAGATACAGAGTAGCCGGGATATCACATAGATACAATGTATATGTTACAGCTATAGAGAGATACAGAGTAGCCGGGATATCACATGGATACAATGTATATGGTACAGCTATAGAGAGATACAGAGTAGCCGGGATATTACATGGATACAATGTATATGTTACAGGTATAGAGAGATACAGAGTAGCCGGGATATCACATGGATACAATGTATATGTTACAGCTATAGAGAGATACAGAGTAGCCGGGATATCACATGGATACAATGTATATTTTACAGCTATAGAGAGATAAAAAGTGGCAGGAATATCACATGGATACAATGTATACAGTGGATATAAAATGTCTACACACCCCTGTTAAAATGTTATGTTTCTTTGCTGTTAAAAAATGAGACAAAGATAAATCATTTCAGAACTTTTTCCACCTTTAATGTGACCTATAAACTGAAATCTTTTTGGTAGAGGGAAGAAAAAATATAAAAATAAAATAATATGGTTGCATAAGTCTGCACACCCTTAAACTAATACTTTGTTGAAGCCCCTTGTGATTTTATTACAGCACTCAGTCTTTTTGGGTACAAGATTTGCCCACTCTTCTTTGCTCTGTCAGATTGCGAGGGCATCTCCTGGGCACAGCCCTCTTCAGATCACAATCGGATTCAGGTCTGGGCTCTGGCTGGGCCATTCCAAAACTTTAATCTTCTTCTGGTGAAGCCATTCCTTTGGTGATTTGGATGTATGCTTTGGGTCGTTGTCATGCTGAAAGATGAAGTTCCTCTTCATGTTCAGCTTTCTAGCAGAATCCTGAAGGTTTTGTGCCAATATTGACTGGTATTTGGAACTGTTCATAATTCCCTCTATCTTAACTAAGGCCCCAGTTCCAGCCCCAAAGCATGATGCTGCCACCACCATGCTTCACTGTGGGTATGGTGTTCTTTTGGTGATGTGCAGTGTTGTTTTTGCGCCAAACATATCTTTTGGAATTATGGCCAAAAAGTTCAACCTTGGTTTCATCAGACAATAAAACCTTTTCCCACATGCTTTTGGGAGACTTCAGATGTGTTTTTGCAAAATGTAGCCTGGCTTGGATGTTTTTCTTTGTAAGAAAAGGCTTTCATCTTGCCACTCTACCCCATAGCCCAGACATATGAAGAATACGGGAGATTGTTGTCACATGTACCACACAGCCAGTACTTGCCAGAAATTCATGCAGCTCCTTTAATGTTGCTGTAGGCCTCTTGGTAGCCCCCCAGACCAGTTTTCTTCTCATCTTTTCATCAATTTTGGAGGGAGCTCCAGTTCTTGGTAATGTCACTATTGTGCCATATTTTCTCCACTTGATAATGACTTTATTTGGGGTTAATCAGAGGCACTTTAAATGTTGGCAGGTGTATGCTGACTCCTATTTAACACAATTTGGAATGTGATTGCTTGATTCTGAACACAGCTACATCCCCAGTTATAAGAGGGTGTGCAGACTTATGCAACCACATTATTATTATTATTTTTTTTTTTCTTTCCTCCACCTAAAAGATTTCAGTTTGTTTTTCAATTTAGTTGTACAGATATAGGTCACAATAAAGGTGGAAAAAGTTCTGAAATTATTTTATATCCACTGTATGTTACAACTTTACAGAGATACAGAGTAGCCGGGATATCACATGGATACAATGTATATGTTACAGCTATAGAGAGATACAGAGTAGCCGGGATATCACATGGATACAATGTATATGTTACAGCTATAGAGAGATACAGAGTAGCAGCTATATCACATGGATACAATGTATATGTTACAGCTATAGAGAGATACAGAGTAGCCGGGATATCACATGGATACAATGTATATGTTACAGCTATAGAGAGATACAGAGTAGCCGGGATATCACATGGATACAATGTATATGTTACAGCTATAGAGAGATACAGAGTAGCCGGGATATCACATGGATACAATGTATATGTTACAGCTATAGAGGGATACAGAGTAGCCGGGATATCACATGGATACAATGTATATGTTACAGCTATAGAGAGATACAGAGTAGCCGGGATATCGCATGGATACAATGTATATGTTACAGCTATAGAGAGATACAGAGTAGCCGGGATATCACATGGATACATTGTATATGTTACAGCTATAGAGAGATACAGAGTAGCCGGGATATCACATGGATACAATGTATATGTTACAGCTATAGAGAGATACAGATTAGCCGGGATATCACATGGATACAATGTAAATGTTACAGCTATAGACAGATACATAGTAGCCGGATATCACATGAATACAATGTATATGTTACAGCTATAGAGAGATACATAGTAGCCGGGATATCACATGGATACAATGTATATGTTACAGCTATAGAGAGATACAGAGTAGCCGGGATATCACATGGATACATTGTATATGTTACAGCTATAGAGAGATACAGAGTAGCCGGGATATCACATGGATACAATGTATATGTTACAGCTCTACAGAGATACATAGTAGCCGGGATATCACATGGATACAATGTATATGTTACAGCTATAGAGAGATACAGAGTAGCCGGGATATCACATGGATACAATGTATGTTACAGCTATAGAGAGATACAGAGTAGCCGGGATATCACATGGATACAATGTATATGTTACATCTATAGACAGATACAGAGTAGCCGGGATATCACATGGATACAATGTATATGTTACAGCTATAGAGAGATACAGAGTAGCCGGGATATCACATGGATACAATGTATATGTTACAGCTATAGAGAGATACAGAGTAGCCGGGATATCACATGGATACATTGTATATGTTACAGCTATAGAGAGATACAGAGTAGCCGGGATATCACATGGATACAATGTATATGTTACAGCTATAGAGAGATACAGAGTAGCCGGGATATCACATGGATACAATGTATATGTTACAGCTATAGAGAGATACAGAGTAGCCGGATATCACATGGATATAATGTATATGTTACAGGTATAGAGAGATACAGAGTAGCCGGGATATCACATGGATACATTGTATATGTTACAGCTATAGAGAGATACAGAGTAGCCGGGATATCACATGGATACAATGTATATGTTACAGCTATAGAGAGATACAGATTAGCCGGGATATCACATGGATACAATGTAAATGTTACAGCTATAGACAGATACATAGTAGCCGGATATCACATGAATACAATGTATATGTTACAGCTATAGAGAGATACATAGTAGCCGGGATATCACATGGATACAATGTATATGTTACAGCTATAGAGGGATACAGAGTAACCGGGATATCACATGGATACAATGTATATTTTACAGCTATAGAGGGATACAGAGTAGCCGGGATATCACATGGATACAATGTATATGTTACATCTATAGACAGATACAGAGTAGCCGGGATATCACATGGATACATTGTATATGTTACAGCTATAGAGAGATACATAGTAGCCGGGATATTACATGGATACAATGTATATGTTACAGCTATAGAGAGATACAGAGTAGCCGGGATATTACATGGATACAATGTATATGTTACAGCTATAGAGAGATACAGAGTAGCCGGGATATCACATGGATACAATGTATATGTTACAGCTATAGAGAGATACAGAGTAGCCGGGATATCACATGGATACAATGTATATGTTACAGCTATAGAGAGATACAGAGTAGCCGGGATATCACATGGATACAATGTATATGTTACAGCTATAGAGAGATACAGAGTAGCCGGGATATCACATGGATACATTGTATATGTTACAGCTATAGAGAGATACAGAGTAGCCGGATATCACATGGATACATTGTATATGTTACAGCTATAGACAGATACATAGTAGCCGGATATCACATGGATACAATGTATATGTTACAGCTATAGAGAGATACAGAGTAGCCAGGATATCACATGGATACAATGTATATGTTACAGCTATAGAGAGATACAGAGTAGCCGGGATATCACATGGATACAATGTATATGTTACAGCTATAGAGAGATACAGAGTAGCCGGGATATCACATGGATACATTGTATATGTTACAGCTATAGAGAGATACAGAGTAGCCGGGATATCACATGGATACAATGTATATGTTATAGATATAGAGAGCTACAGAGTAGCCGGGATATCACATGGATACAATGTATATGTTACAGCTATAGAGAGATACAGAATAGCCGGGATATCACATGGATACAGTGTATATGTTACAGCTATAGAGAGATACAGAGTAGCCGGGATATCACATGGATACAGTGTATATGTTACAGCTATAGAGAGATACAGAGTAGCCGGGATATCACATGGATACAATGTATATGTTACAGCTATAGAGAGATACAGAGTAGCCGGGATATCACATGGATACAATGTATATGTTACAGCTATAGAGAGATACAGAGTAGCCGGGATATCACATGGATACAATGTATATGTTACAGCTATAGAGAGATACAGAGTAGCCGGGATATTATATGGATACATTGTATATGTTACAGCTATAGAGAGATACAGAGTAGCCGGGATATCACATGGATACAATGTATATGTTACAGCTATAGAGAGATACAGAGTAGCCGGGATATTATATGGATACATTGTATATGTTACAGCTATAGAGAGATACAGAGTAGCCGGGATATCACATGGATACAATGTATATGTTACAGCTATAGAGAGATACAGAGTAGCCGGGATATCACATGGATACAATGTATATGTTACAGCTATAGAGGGATACAGAGTAGCCGGGATATCACATGGATACAATGTATATGTTACAGCTATAGAGAGATACAGAGTAGCCGGGATATCACATGGATACAATGTATATGTTACAGATATAGAGAGATACAGAGTAGCCGGGATATCCCATGGATACAATGTATATGTTACAGCTATAGAGAGATACAGAGTAGCCGGGATATTACATGGATACAATGTATATGTTACAACTATAGAGAGATACAGAGTAGCCGGGATATCACATGGATACAATGTATATGTTACAGCTATAGAGAGATACAGAGTAGCCGGGATATTACATGGATACAATGTATATGTTACAGCTATAGAGAGATACAGAGTAGCCGGGATATCACATGGATACAATGTATATGTTACAGCTATAGAGAGATACAGAGTAGCCGGGATATCACATGGATACAATGTATATGTTACAGCTATAGAGAGATACAGAGTAGCCGGGATATCACATGGATACAATGTATATGGTACAGCTATAGAGAGATACAGAGTAGCCGGGATATCACATGGATACAATGTATATGTGGGATATCACATGGATACAATGTATATGGTACAGCTATAGAGAGATACAGAGTAGCCGGGATATCACATGGATACAATGTATATGTTACAGCTATAGAGAGGTACAGAGTAGCCGGGATATCACATGGATACAATGTATATGTTACAGCTATAGAGAGATACAGAGTAGCCGGGATATCACATGGATACATTGTATATGTTACAGCTATAGAGAGATACAGAGTAGCCGGGATATCACATGGATACAATGTATATGTTACAGCTATAGAGAGATACAGAGTAGCCGGGATATCACATGGATACAATGTATATGTTACAGCTATAGAGAGATACAGAGTAGCCGGGATATCACATGGATACAATGTATATGTTACAGCTATAGAGAGATACAGAGTAGCCGGGATATCACATGGATACAATGTATATGTTACAGCTATAGAGAGATACAGAGTAGCCGGGATATCACATGGATACAATGTATATGTTACAGCTATAGAGAGATACAGAGTAGCCGGGATATCACATGGATACAATGTATATGTTACAGCTATAGAGAGATACAGAGTAGCCGGGATATCACATGGATACAATGTATATGTTACAGCTATAGAGAGATACAGAGTAGCCGGGATATCACATGGATACAATGTATATGTTACAGCTATAGAGAGATACAGAGTAGCCGGGATATCACATGGATACAATGTATATGTTACAGCTATAGAGAGATACAGAGTAGCCGGGATATCACATGGATACAATGTATATGTTACAGCTATAGAGAGATACAGAGTAGCCGGGATATCACATGGATACAATGTATATGTTACAGCTATAGAGAGATACAGAGTAGCCGGGATATCACATGGATACAATGTATATGTTACAGCTATAGAGAGATACAGAGTAGCCGGGATATCACATGGATACAATGTATATGTTACAGCTATAGAGAGATACAGAGTAGCCGGGATATCACATGGATACAATGTATATGTTACAGCTATAGAGAGATACAGAGTAGCCGGGATATCACATGGATACAATGTATATGTTACAGCTATAGAGAGATACAGAGTAGCCGGGATATCACATGGATACATTGTATATGTTACAGCTATAGAGAGATACAGAGTAGCCGGGATATCACATGGATACAATGTATATGTTACAGCTATAGAGAGATACAGAGTAGCCGGGATATCACATGGATACAATGTATATGTTACAGCTATAGAGAGATACAGAGTAGCCGGGATATCACATGGATACAATGTATATGTTACAGCTATAGAGAGATACAGAGTAGCCGGGATATCACATGGATACAATGTATATGTTACAGCTATAGAGAGATACAGAGTAGCCGGGATATCACATGGATACAATGTATATGTTATAGCTATAGAAGGATACAGAGTAGCCGGGATATCACATGGATACAATGTATATGTTACAGCTATAGAGAGATACAGAGTAGCCGGGATATCACATGGATACAATGTATATGTTACAGCTATAGAGAGATACAGAGTAGCCGGGATATCACATGGATACAATGTATATGTTACAGCTATAGAGAGATACAGAGTAGCCGGGATATCACATGGATACAATGTATATGTTACAGGTATAGAGAGATACAGAGTAGCCGGGATATCACATGGATACAATGTATATGTTACAGCTATAGAGAGATACAGAGTAGCCGGGATATCACATGGATACAATGTATATGTTACAGCTATAGAGAGATACAGAGTAGCCGGGATATCACATGGATACAATGTATATGTTACAGCTATAGGGAGATACAGAGTAGCCGGGATATCACATGGATACAATGTATATGTTACAGATATAGAGAGATACATAGTAGCCGGGATATCACATGGATACAATGTATATGTTACAGCTATAGAGAGATACAGAGTAGCCGGGATATCACATGGATACAATGTATATGTTACAGCTATAGGGAGATACAGAGTAGCCGGGATATCACATGGATACAATGTATATGTTACAGCTATAGAGAGATACAGAGTAGCCGGGATATCACATGGATACAATGTATATGTTACAGCTATAGAGAGATACAGAGTAGCCGGGATATCACATGGATACAATGTATATGTTACAGCTATAGAAGAGATACAGAGTAGCCGGGATATCACATGGATACAATGTATATGTTACAGCTATAGAGAGATACAGATTAGCCGGGATATCACATGGATACAATGTATATGTTACAGCTATAGAGAGATACAGAGTAGCCGGGATATCACATGGATACAATGTATATGTTACAGCTATAGAGAGATACAGAGTAGCCGGGATATCACATGGATACAATGTATATGTTACAGCTATAGAGAGATACAGAGTAGCCGGGATATCACATGGATACAATGTATATGTTACAGCTATAGAGAGATACAGAGTAGCCAGGATATCACATGGATACAATGTATATGTTACAGCTATAGAGAGATACAGAGTAGCCGGGATATCACATGGATACAATGTATATGTTACAGCTATAGAGAGATACAGAGTAGCCGGGATATCACATGGATACAATGTATATGTTACAGCTATAGAGAGATACATAGTAACCGGGATATCACATGGATACAATGTATATGTTACAGCTATAGAGAGATACAGAGTAGCAGGGATATCGCATGGATACAATGTATATGTTACAGCTATAGAGAGATACAGAGTAGCCGGGATATCACATGGATACAATGTATATGTTACAGCTATAGAGAGATACATAGTAACCGGGATATCACATGGATACAATGTATATGTTACAGCTATAGAGAGATACAGAGTAGCCGGGATATCGCATGGATACAATGTATATGTTACAGCTATAGAGAGATACAGAGTAGCCGGGATATCACATGGATACAATGTATATGTTACAGCTATAGAGAGATACAGAGTAGCCGGGATATCACATGGATACAATGTATATGTTACAGCTATAGAGAGATACATAGTAACCGGGATATCACATGGATACAATGTATATGTTACAGCTATAGAGAGATACAGAGTAGCAGGGATATCACATGGATACAATGTATATGTTACAGCTATAGAGAGATACAGAGTAGCCGGGATATCACATGGATACAATGTATATGTTACAGATATAGAGAGATACAGAGTAGCCGGGATATCACATGGATACAATGTATATGTTACAGGCTATAGAGAGATACAGAGTAGCCGGGATATCACATGGATACAATGTATATGTTACAGCTATAGAGAGATACAGAGTAGCCGGGATATCACATGGATACAATGTATATGTTACAGCTATAGAGAGATACAGAGTAGCCGGGATATCACATGGATACATTGTATATGTTACAGCTATAGAGAGATACAGAGTAGCCAGGGATATCACATGGATACAATGTATATGTTACAGCTATAGAGAGATACAGAGTAGCCGGGATATCACATGGATACAATGTATATGTTACAGCTATAGAGAGATACAGAGTAGCCTGGATATCACATGGATACAATGTATATGTTACAGCTATAGAGAGATACAGAGTAAGCCGGGATATCACATGGATACAATGTATATGTTACAGCTATAGAGAGATACAGCGTAGCCGGGATATCACATGGATACAATGTATATGTTACAGCTATAGAGAGATACAGAGTAGCCGGGATATCACATGGATACAATGTATATGTTACAGCTATAGAGAGATACAGAGTAGCCGGGATATCACATGGATACAATGTATATGTTACAGCTATAGAGAGATACAGAGTAGCCGGGATATCACATGGATACAATGTATATGTTACAGCTATAGAGAGATACAGAGTAGCCGGGATATCACATGGATACAATGTATATGTTACAGCTATAGAGAGATACAGAGTAGCCGGGATATCACATGGATACAATGTATATGTTACAGCTATAGAGAGATACAGAGTAGCCGGGATATCACATGGATACAATGTATATGTTACAGCTATAGAGAGATACAGAGTAGCCGGGATATCACATGGATACAATGTATATGTTACAGCTATAGAGAGATACAGAGTAGCCGGGATATCACATGGATACAATGTATATGTTACAGCTATAGAGAGATACAGAGTAGCCGGGATATCACATGGATACAATGTATATGTTACAGCTATAGAGAGATACAGAGTAGCCGGGATATCACATGGATACAATGTATATGTTACAGCTATAGAGAGGATACAGAGTAGCAGGCTATATCACATGGATACAATGTATATGTTACAGCTATAGAGAGATACAGAGTAGCCGGGATATCACATGGATACAATGTATATGTTACAGCTATAGAGAGATACATAGTAACCGGGATATCACATGGATACAATGTATATGTTACAGCTATAGAGAGATACAGAGTAGCAGGGATATCACATGGATACAATGTATATGTTACAGCTATAGAGAGATACAGAGTAGCCGGGATATCACATGGATACAATGTATATGTTACAGCTATAGAGAGATACATAGTAGCCGGGATATCACATGGATACAATGTATATGTTACAGCTATAGAGAGATACAGAGTAGCAGGGATATCACATGGATACAATGTATATGTTACAGCTATAGAGAGATACAGAGTAGCCGGGATATCACATGGATACAATGTATATGTTACAGCTCTACAGAGATACAGAGTAGCCGGGATATCGCATGGATACAATGTATATGTTACAGCTATAGAGAGATACATAGTAACCGGGATATCACATGGATACAATGTATATGTTACAGCTATAGAGAGATACAGAGTAGCAGGGATATCACATGGATACAATGTATATGTTACAGCTATAGAGAGATACAGAGTAGCCGGGATATCACATGGATACAATGTATATGTTACAGCTATAGAGAGATACAGAGTATGCCGGGATATCACATGGATACAATGTATATGTTACAGCTATAGAGAGATACAGAGTAGCCGGGATATCACATGGATACAATGTATATGTTACAGCTATAGAGAGATACAGAGTAGCCGGGATATCACATGGATACAATGTATATGTTACAGCTATAAAGAGATGCATAGTAGCTGGGATATCATATGGATACATTGTATATGTTACAGCTATAGAGAGGTACAGAGTAGCCGGGATATCACATGGATACAATGTATATGTTACAGCTATAGAGAGATACAGAGTAGCCGGGATATCACATGGATACAATGTATATGTTACAGCTATAGAGAGATACAGAGTAGCCGGGATATCACATGGATACAATGTATATGTTACAGCTATAGAGGGATACAGAGTAGCAGCTATATCACATGGATACAATGTATATGTTACAGCTATAGAGAGATACAGATTAGCCGGGATATCACATGGATACAATGTATATGTTACAGCTATAGAGAGATACAGAGTAGCCGGGATATCACATGGATACAATGTATATGTTACAGCTATAGAGAGGATACAGAGGTAGCCGCTATATCACATGGATACAATGTATATGTTACAGCTATAGAGAGATACAGATTAGCCGGGATATCACATGGATACATTGTATATGTTACAGCTATAGAGAGATATAGAGTAGCCGGGATATCACATGGATACAATGTATATGTTACAGCTATAGAGAGATACAGAGTAGCCGGGATATCACATGGATACAATGTATATGTTACAGCTATAGAGAGATACAGAGTAGCCGGGATATCACATGGATACAATGTATATGTTACAGCTATAGAGAGATACAGAGTAGCCGGGATATCACATGGATACAATGTATATGTTACAGCTATAGAGAGATACAGAGTAGCCGGGATATCACATGGATACAATGTATATGTTACAGCTATAGAGAGATACAGAGTAGCCGGGATATCACATGGATACAATGTATATGTTACAGCTATAGAGAGATACAGAGTAGCCGGGATATCACATGGATACAATGTATATGTTACAGCTATAGAGAGATACAGAGTAGCCGGGATATCACATGGATACAATGTATATGTTACAGCTATAGAGAGATACAGAGTAGCCGGGATATCACATGGATACAATGTATATGTTACAGCTATAGAGAGATACAGAGTAGCCGGGATATCACATGGATACAATGTATATGTTACAGCTATAGAGAGATACAGAGTAGCCGGGATATCACATGGATACAATGTATATGTTACAGCTATAGAGAGATACAGAGTAGCAGGGATATCGCATGGATACAATGTATATGTTACAGCTCTACAGAGATACAGAGTAGCCGGGATATCACGTGGATACAATGTATATGTTACAGCTATAGAGAGATACAGAGTAGCCGGGATATCACATGGATACAATGTATATGTTACAGCTATAGAGAGATACAGAGTAGCCGGATATCACATGGATACAATGTATATGTTACAGCTATAGAGAGATACAGAGTAGCCGGGATATAACATGGATACAATGTATATGTTACAGCTATAGAGAGATGACAGAGTAGCCGGGATATCACATGGATACAATGTATATGTTACAGCTATAGAGAGATACAGAGTAGCCGGGATATCACATGGATACAATGTATATGTTTACAGCTATAGAGAGATACAGAGTAGCCGGGATATCACATGGATACAATGTATATGTTACAGCTATAGAGAGATACATAGTAGCCGGGATATCACATGGATACAATGTATATGTTACAGCTATAGAGAGATACAGAGTAGCCGGGATATCACATGGATACAATGTATATGTTACAGCTATAGAGAGATACAGAGTAGCCGGGATATCACATGGATACAATGTATATGTTACAGCTATAGAGAGATACAGAGTAGCCGGGATATCACATGGATACAATGTATATGTTACAGCTATAGAGAGATGACAGAGTAGCCGGGATATCACATGGATACAATGTATATGTTACAGCTATAGAGAGATACAGAGTAGCCGGGATATCACATGGATACAATGTATATGTTACAGCTATAGAGAGATACAGAGTAGCCGGGATATCACATGGATACAATGTATATGTTACAGCTATAGAGAGATACAGAGTAGCCGGGATATCACATGATACAATGTATATGTTACAGCTATAGATAGATACAGAGTAGCCGGGATATCACATGGATACAATGTATATGTTACAGCTATAGAGAGATACAGAGTAGCCGGGATATCACATGGATACAATGTATATGTTACAGCTATAGAGAGATACAGAGTAGCCGGGATATCACATGGATACAATGTATATGTTACAGCTATAGAGAGATACAGAGTAGCCGGGATATCACATGGATACAATGTATATGTTACAGCTATAGAGAGATACAGAGTAGCCGGGATATCACATGGATACAATGTATATGTTACAGCTATAGAGAGATACAGAGTAGCCGGGATATCACATGGATACAATGTATATGTTACAGCTATAGAGAGATACAGAGTAGCCGGGATATCACATGGATACAATGTATATGTTACAGCTATAGAGAGATACAGAGTAGCAGGGATATCACATGGATACAATGTATATGTTACAGCTATAGAGAGATACAGAGTAGCCGGGATATCACATGGATACAATGTATATGTTACAGCTATAGAGAGATACAGAGTAGCCAGGATATCACATGGATACAATGTATATGTTACAGCTATAGAGAGATACAAAGTAGCCGGGATATCACATGGATACATTGTATATGTTACAGCTATAGAGAGATACAGAGTAGCCGGGATATCACATGGATATAATGTATATGTTACAGCTATAGAGAGATACAGAGTAGCCGGGATATCACATGGATACAATGTATATGTTACAGCTATAGAGAGATACAGAGTAGCCGGGATATCACATGGATATAATGTATATGTTACAGCTATAGAGAGATACAGAGTAGCCGGGATATCACATGGATACAATGTATATGTTACAGCTATAGAGAGATACAGAGTAACCGGGATATCACATGGATACAATGTATATGTTACAGCTATAGAGAGATACAGAGTAGCCGGGATATCACATGGATACAATGTATATGTTACAGCTATAGAGAGATACAAGAGTAGCCGGGATATCACATGGATACAATGTATATGTTACAGCTATAGAGAGATTACAGAGTAGCCGGGATATCACATGGATACAATGTATATGTTACAGCTATAGAGAGATACAGAGTAGCCGGGATATCACATGGATACAATGTATATGTTATAGCTATAGAGAGATACAGAGTAGCCGGGATATCACATGGATACAATGTATATGTTACAGCTATAGAGAGATACAGAGTAGCCGGGATATCACATGGATACAATGTATATGTTACAGCTATAGAGAGATACAGAGTAGCCGGGATATCACATGGATACAATGTATATGTTACAGCTATAGAGAGATACAGAGTAGCCGGGATATCACATGGATACAATGTATATGTTACAGCTATAGAGAGATACAGAGTAGCCGGGATATCACATGGAGACAATGTATATGTTACAGCTATAGAGAGATACAGAGTAGCCGGGATATCACATGGATACAATGTATATGTTACAGCTATAGAGAGATACAGAGTAGCCGGGATATCACATGGATACAATGTATATGTTACAGCTATAGAGAGATACAGAGTAGCCGGGATATCACATGGATACAATGTATATGTTACAGCTATAGAGAGATACAAAGTAGCCGGGATATCACATGGATACAATGTATATGTTACAGCTATAGAGAGATACAGAGTAGCCGGGATATCACATGGATACAATGTATATGTTACAGCTATAGAGAGATACAGAGTAGCCGGGATATCACATGGATACAATGTATATGTTACAGCTATAGAGAGATACAGAGTAGCCGGGATATCACATGGATACAATGTATATGTTACAGCTATAGAGAGATACAGAGTAGCCGGGATATCACATGGATACAATGTATATGTTACAGCTATAGAGAGATACAGAGTAGCCGGGATATCACATGGATACAATGTATATGTTACAGCTATAGAGAGATACAGAGTAGCCGGGATATCACATGGATACAATGTATATGTTACAGCTATAGAGAGATACAGAGTAGCCGGGATATCACATGGATACAATGTATATGTTACAGCTATAGAGAGATACAGAGTAGCCGGGATATCACATGGATACAATGTATATGTTACAGCTATAGAGAGATACAGAGTAGCCGGGATATCACATGGATACAATGTATATGTTACAGCTATAGAGAGATACAGAGTAGCCGGGGATATCACATGGATACAATGTATATGTTACAGCTATAGAGAGATACAGAGTAGCCGGATATCACATGGATACAATGTATATGTTACAGCTATAGAGAGATACAGAGTAGCCGGGATATCACATGGATACAATGTATATGTTACAGCTATAGAGAGATACAGAGTAGCAGGGATATCACATGGATACAATGTATATGTTACAGCTATAGAGAGATACAGAGTAGCCGGGATATCACATGGATACAATGTATATGTTACAGCTATAGAGAGATACAGAGTAGCCGGGATATCACATGGATACAATGTATATGTTACAGCTATAGAGAGATACAGAGTAGCCGGGATATCACATGGATACAATGTATATGTTACAGCTATAGAGAGATACAGAGTAGCCGGGATATCACATGGATACAATGTATATGTTACAGCTATAGAGAGATACAGAGTAGCCGGGATATCACATGGATACAATGTATATGTTACAGCTATAGAGAGATACAGAGTAGCCGGGATATCACATGGATACAGTGTATATGTTACAGCTATAGAGAGATACAGAGTAGCCGGGATATCACATGGATACAATGTATATGTTACAGCTATAGAGAGATACAGAGTAGCCGGGATATCACATGGATACAATGTATATGTTACAGCTATAGAGAGATACAGAGTAGCCGGGATATCACATGGATACAATGTATATGTTACAGCTATAGAGAGATACAGAGTAGCCGGGATATCACATGGATACAATGTATATGTTACAGCTATAGAGAGATACAGATTAGCCGGGATATCACATGGATACAATGTATATGTTACAGCTATAGAGAGATACAGAGTAGCCGGGATATCACATGGATACAATGTATATGGTACAGGTCTAGAGAGATACAGAGTAGCCGGGATATCACATGGATACAATGTATATGGTACAGGTCTAGAGAGATACAGAGTAGCCGGGATATCACATGGATACAATGTATATGTTACAGCTATAGAGAGATACAGAGTAGCCGGGATATCACATGGATACAATGTATATGTTACAGCTATAGAGAGATACAGAGTAGCCAGGGATATCACATGGATACAATGTATATGGTACAGCTCTAGAGAGATACAGAGTAGCCGGGATATCACATGGATACAATGTATATGTTATAGCTATACAGAGATACAGAGTAGTCGGGATATCACATGGATATAAATGTATATGTTACAGATATAGAGAGATACAGAGTAGCCCGGGATATCACATGGATACAATGTATATGTTACATCTATAGAGAGATACATAGTAACCGGGATATCACATGGATACAATGTATATGTTACAGCTATAGAGAGATACAGAGTAGCCGGGATATCACATGGATACAATGTATATGTTACAGCTATAGAGAGATACAGAGTAGCCGGGATATCACATGGATACAATGTATATGTTACAGCTATAGAGAGATACAGAGTAGCCGGGATATCACATGGATACAATGTATATGTTACAGCTATAGAGAGATACATAGTAACCGGGATATCACATGGATACAATGTATATGTTACAGCTATAGAGAGATACAGAGTAGCAGGGATATCACATGGATACAATGTATATGTTACAGCTATAGAGAGATACAGAGTAGCCGGGATATCACATGGATACATTGTATATGTTACAGCTATAGAGAGATACAGAGTAGCCGGGATATCACATGGATACAATGTATATGTTACAGCTATAGAGAGATACAGAGTAGCCGGGATATCACATGGATACAATGTATATGTTACAGCTATAGAGAGATACAGAGTAGCCGGGATATCACATGGATACAATGTATATGTTACAGCTATAGAGAGATACAGAGTAGCCGGGATATCACATGGATACAATGTATATGTTACAGCTATAGAGAGATACAGAGTAGCCGGGATATCACATGGATACAATGTATATGTTACAGCTATAGAGAGATACAGAGTAGCCGGGATATCACATGGATACAATGTATATGTTACAGCTATAGAGAGATACAGAGTAGCCGGGATATCACATGGATACAATGTATATGTTACAGCTATAGAGAGATACAGAGTAGCCGGGATATCACATGGATACAATGTATATGTTACAGCTATAGAGAGATACAGAGTAGCCGGGATATCACATGGATACATTGTATATGTTACAGCTATAGAGAGATACAGAGTAGCCGGGATATCACATGGATACAATGTATATGGTACAGGCTATAGAGAGATACAGAGTAGCCGGGATATCACATGGATACAATGTATATGTTACAGCTATAGAGAGATACAGAGTAGCCGGGATATCACATGGATACAATGTATATGTTACAGCTATAGAGAGATACAGAGTAGCCGGGATATCACATGGATACAATGTATATGTTACAGCTATAGAGAGATACATAGTAACCGGGATATCACATGGATACAATGTATATGTTACAGCTATAGAGAGATACAGAGTAGCAGGGATATCACATGGATACAATGTATATGTTACAGCTATAGAGAGATACAGAGTAGCCGGGATATCACATGGATACAATGTATATGTTACAGCTATAGAGAGATACATAGTAGCCGGGATATCACATGGATACAATGTATATGTTACAGCTATAGAGAGATACAGAGTAGCCAGGGATATCAGCATGGATACAATGTATATGTTACAGCTATAGAGAGATACAGAGTAGCCGGGATATCACATGGATACAATGTATATGTTACAGCTCTACAGAGATACAGAGTAGCCGGGATATCACATGGATACAATGTATATGTTACAGCTATAGAGAGATACAGAGTAGCCGGGATATCACATGGATACAATGTATATGTTACAGCTATAGAGAGATACATAGTAACCGGGATATCACATGGATACAATGTATATGTTACAGCTATAGAGAGATACAGAGTAGCAGGGATATCACATGGATACAATGTATATGTTACAGCTATAGAGAGATACAGAGTAGCCGGGGATATCACATGGATACAATTGTATATGTTACAGCTATAGAGAGATACAGAGTAGCCGGGATATCACATGGATACAATGTATATGTTACAGCTATAGAGAGATATAGAGTAGCCGGGATATCACATGGATACAATGTATATGTTACAGCTATAGAGAGATACAGAGTAGCCGGGATATCACATGGATACAATGTATATGTTACAGCTATAGAGAGATACAGAGTAGCCTGGGATATCACATGGATACAATGTATATGTTACAGCTATAGAGGATACATAGTAGCCGGGATATCACATGGATACAATGTATATGTTACAGCTATAGAGAGATACAGAGTAGCCGGGATATCACATGGATACAATGTATATGTTACAGCTATAGAGAGATACAGAGTAGCCGGGATATCACATGGATACAATGTATATGTTACAGCTATAGAGGGATACAGAGTAGCAGCTATATCACATGGATACAATGTATATGTTACAGCTATAGAGAGATACAGATTAGCCGGGATATCACATGGATACAATGTATATGTTACAGCTATAGAGAGATACAGAGTAGCCGGGATATCACATGGATACATTGTATATGTTACAGCTATAGAGAGATATAGAGTAGCCGGGATATCACATGGATACAATGTATATGTTACAGCTATAGAGAGGTACAGAGTAGCCGGGATATCACATGGATACATTGTATATGTTACAGCTATAGAGAGGTACAGAGTAGCCGGGATATCACATGGATACAATGTATATGTTACAGCTATAGAGAGATAGAGAGTAGCCGGGATATCACATGGATACAATGTATATGTTACAGCTATAGAGAGAGACAGAGTAGCCGGGATATCACATGGATACAATGTATATGTTACAGCTATAGAGAGATACAGAGTAGCCGGGATATCACATGGATACAATGTATATGTTACAGCTATAGAGAGATACAGAGTAGCCGGGATATCACATGGATACAATGTATATGTTACAGCTATAGAGAGATACAGAGTAGCCGGGATATCATATGGATACATTGTATATGTTACAGCTATAGAGAGGTACAGAGTAGCCGGGATATCACATGGATACAATGTATATGTTACAGCTATAGAGAGATAGAGAGTAGCCGGGATATCACATGGATACAATGTATATGTTACAGCTATAGAGAGAGACAGAGTAGCCGGGATATCACATGGATACAATGTATATGTTACAGCTATAGAGAGATACAGAGTAGCCGGGATATCACATGGATACAATGTATATGTTACAGCTATAGAGAGATAGAGAGTAGCCGGGATATCACATGGATACAATGTATATGTTATAGCTATAGAAGGATACAGAGTAGCCGGGATATCACATGGATACAATGTATATGTTACAGCTATAGAGAGATACAGATTAGCCGGGATATCACATGGATACAATGTATATGTTACAGCTATAGAGAGATACAGAGTAGCCGGGATATCACATGGATACAATGTATATGGTACAGGTCTAGAGAGATACAGAGTAGCCGGGATATCACATGGATACAATGTATATGGTACAGGTCTAGAGAGATACAGAGTAGCCGGGATATCACATGGATACAATGTATATGTTACAGCTATAGAGAGATACAGAGTAGCCGGGATATCACATGGATACAATGTATATGTTACAGATATAGAGAGATACAGAGTAGCCAGGATATCACATGGATACAATGTATATGGTACAGGTCTAGAGAGATACAGAGTAGCCGGGATATCACATGGATACAATGTATATGTTACAGCTATAGAGAGATACAGAGTAGTCGGGATATCACATGGATATAATGTATATGTTACAGATATAGAGAGATACAGAGTAGCCGGGATATCACATGGATACAATGTATATGTTATAGCTCTACAGAGATACAGAGTAGTCGGGATATCACATGGATATAATGTATATGTTACAGATATAGAGAGATACAGAGTAGCCGGGATATCACATGGATACAATGTATATGTTACATCTATAGAGAGATACATAGTAACCGGGATATCACATGGATACAATGTATATGTTACAGCTATAGAGAGATACAGAGTAGCAGGGATATCACATGGATACAATGTATATGTTACAGCTATAGAGAGATACAGAGTAGCCGGGATATCACATGGATACAATGTATATGTTACAGCTATAGAGAGATACATAGTAACCGGGATATCACATGGATACAATGTATATGTTACAGCTCTACAGAGATACAGAGTAGCCGGGATATCACGTGGATACAATGTATATGTTACAGCTATAGAGAGATACATAGTAACCGGGATATCACATGGATACAATGTATATGTTACAGCTATAGAGAGATACAGAGTAGCAGGGATATCACATGGATACAATGTATATGTTACAGCTATAGAGAGATACAGAGTAGCCGGGATATCACATGGATACATTGTATATGTTACAGCTATAGAGAGATATAGAGTAGCCGGGATATCACATGGATACAATGTATATGTTACAGCTATAGAGAGATACAGAGTAGCCGGGATATCACATGGATACAATGTATATGTTACAGCTATAGAGAGATACAGAGTAGCCGGGATATCACATGGATACAATGTATATGTTACAGCTATAGAGAGATACAGAGTAGCCGGGATATCACATGGATACAATGTATATGTTACAGCTATAGAGAGATACAGAGTAGCCGGGATATCACATGGATACAATGTATATGTTACAGCTATAGAGAGATACAGAGTAGCCAGGATATCACATGGATACAATGTATATGGTACAGGTCTAGAGAGATACAGAGTAGCCGGGATATCACATGGATACAATGTATATGTTATAGCTCTACAGAGATACAGAGTAGCCGGGATATCACATGGATACAATGTATATGTTACAGCTATAGAGAGATACAGAGTAGCCGGGATATCACATGGATACAATGTATATGTTACAGCTATAGAGAGATACAGAGTAGCCGGGATATCACATGGATACAATGTATATGTTACAGCTATAGAGAGATACAGAGTAGCCGGGATATCACATGGATACAATGTATATGTTACAGCTATAGAGAGATACAGAGTAGCCGGGATATCACATGGATACAATGTATATGTTACAGCTATAGAGAGATACAGAGTAGCCAGGATATCACATGGATACAATGTATATGGTACAGGTCTAGAGAGATACAGAGTAGCCGGGATATCACATGGATACAATGTATATGTTATAGCTCTACAGAGATACAGAGTAGCCGGGATATCACATGGATACAATGTATATGTTACAGCTATAGAGAGATACAGAGTAGCCGGGATATCACATGGATACAATGTATATGTTACAGCTATAGAGAGATACAGAGTAGCCGGGATATCGCATGGATACAATGTATATGTTACAGCTATAGAGAGATACATAGTAACCGGGATATCACATGGATACAATGTATATGTTACAGCTATAGAGAGATACAGAGTAGCAGGGATATCACATGGATACAATGTATATGTTACAGCTATAGAGAGATACATAGTAACCGGGATATCACATGGATACAATGTATATGTTACAGCTATAGAGAGATACAGAGTAGCAGGGATATCGCATGGATACAATGTATATGTTACAGCTATAGAGAGATACAGAGTAGCCGGGATATCACATGGATACAATGTATATGTTACAGCTCTACAGAGATACAGAGTAGCCGGGATATCGCATGGATACAATGTATATGTTACAGCTATAGAGAGATACATAGTAACCGGGATATCACATGGATACAATGTATATGTTACAGCTATAGAGAGATACATAGTAACCGGGATATCACATGGATACAATGTATATGTTACAGCTATAGAGAGATACAGAGTAGCAGGGATATCACATGGATACAATGTATATGTTACAGCTATAGAGAGATACAGAGTAGCCGGGATATCACATGGATACAATGTATATGTTACAGCTATAGAGAGATACAGAGTAGCCGGGATATCACATGGATACATTGTATATGTTACAGCTATAGAGAGATATAGAGTAGCCGGGATATCACATGGATACAATGTATATGTTACAGCTATAGAGAGATACAGAGTAGCCGGGATATCACATGGATACAATGTATATGTTACAGCTATAGAGAGATACAGAGTAGCTGGGATATCACATGGATACAATGTATATGTTACAGCTATAGAGAGATACATAGTAGCCGGGATATCACATGGATACAATGTATATGTTACAGCTATAGAGAGATACAGAGTAGCCGGGATATCACATGGATACAATGTATATGTTACAGCTATAGAGAGATACAGAGTAGCCGGGATATCACATGGATACAATGTATATGTTACAGCTATAGAGGGATACAGAGTAGCAGCTATATCACATGGATACAATGTATATGTTACAGCTATAGAGAGATACAGATTAGCCGGGATATCACATGGATACAATGTATATGTTACAGCTATAGAGAGATACAGAGTAGCCGGGATATCACATGGATACATTGTATATGTTACAGCTATAGAGAGATATAGAGTAGCCGGGATATCACATGGATACAATGTATATGTTACAGCTATAGAGAGGTACAGATTAGCCGGGATATCGCATGGATACAATGTATATGTTACATCTATAGAGAGATACAGAGAAGCCGGGATATCACATGGATACAATGTATATGTTACAGCTATAGAGAGATACAGAGTAGCCGGGATATCACATGGATACAATGTATATGTTACAGCTATAGAGAGATACAGAGTAGCCGGGATATCACATGGATACAATGTATATGTTACAGCTATAGAGAGATACAGAGTAGCCGGGATATCACATGGATACAATGTATATGTTACAGCTATAGAGAGATGGAGAGTAGCCGGGATATCACATGGATACAATGTATATGTTACAGCTATAGAGAGATACAAAGTAGCCGGGATATCACATGGATACAATGTATATGTTACAGCTATAGAGAGATACAGAGTAGCCGGGACATCACATGGATACAATGTATATGTTACAGCTATAGAGAGATACAGAGTAGCCAGGATATCACATGGATACAATGTATATGTTACAGCTATAGAGAGATACAGAGTAGCCGGGATATCACATGGATACAATGTATATGTTACAGCTATAGAGAGATACAGAGTAGCCGGGATATCACATGGATACAATGTATATGTTACAGCTATAGAGAGATGGAGAGTAGCCGGGATATCACATGGATACAATGTATATGTTACAGCTATAGAGAGATACAAAGTAGCCGGGATATCACATGGATACAATGTATATGTTACAGCTATAGAGAGATACAGAGTAGCCGGGATATCACATGGATACAATGTATATGTTACAGCTATAGAGAGATACAAAGTAGCCGGGATATCACATGAATACATTGTATATGTTACAGCTATAGAGAGATACATAGTAGCCGGGATATCACATGGATACAATGTATATGTTACAGCTATAGAGAGATACATAGTAGCCGGGATATCACATGGATACATTGTATATGTTACAGCTATAGAGAGATACAGAGTAGCCGGGATATCACATGGATACAATGTATATGTTACAGCTATAGAGAGATACAGAGTAGCCGGGATATTACATGGATACAATGTATATGTTACAGCTATAGAGAGATACAGAGTAGCCGGGATATCACATGGATACAATGTATATGTTACAGCTATAGAGAGATACAGAGTAGCAGGGATATCACATGGATACAATGTATATGTTACAGCTATAGAGAGATACAGAGTAGCCGGATATCACATGGATACAATGTATATGTTACAGCTATAGAGAGATACAGAGTAGCCGGGATATCACATGGATACAATGTATATGTTACAGCTATAGAGAGATACAGAGTAACCGGGATATCACATGGATACAATGTATATGTTACAGCTATAGAGGGATACAGAGTAGCCAGGATATCACATGGATACAATGTATGGGCCCTATTAAATTCCAGCCTCGTAAATAAGAGGCTTCTACTTAAGCCCTACGTACTGCAAAGTTTCTCTAACTTACAATGCTATTAAATTAGCCCTGCTGCGAGCAACGTATGAGCTACGCAGCAGGCCCGTACGTATCTACACTGCGTAAATGTACATGAGGAGTGACAGCCTGCGAGATGATATCGCAGGCTCCCACTCCTCATCAAGTGCTGCGGGGGTCCTAAAAGGGACCTCCGCGGCAGTCCCCCACATAAGCATTGCCGTGGGGGGTACTCCAAACCCCCCCCAGGCACCTAAAATGAACCCCCCCTCAATGCGGGGGTCCCTGTCGGGACCCCCGAAGTGTCCTCCCCTTGCTGCAGGGGTCCATAGGAACCCCCGCAGCCCCCACACATTAACCCCTTGCAGCGGGGGTCCCCGATCGGCACTGATCAGGCCCCCGCTGCATTTAAAACTTTTAAATTCCCCGCCGCGGCTCCTTAAAGGGGCCGCGGCACACTATTACCCAATCCCGGCCGCGGCACTTAAAATTAACCCCCCTCTATGCTGGGGGTCCCCATCGGGACCCCCGAAGTGTCCCCACATGAACACCTTGCTGCAGGGGTCCATAGGAACCCCCGCAGCCCCCACACATTAACCCCTTGCAGCGGGGGTCCCCGATCGGCACTGATCAGGCCCCCGCTGCATTTAAAACTTTTAAATTCCCCGCCGCGGCTCCTTAAAGGGGCCGCGGCACACTATTACCCAATCCCGGCCGCGGCACTTAAAATTAACCCCCCTCTATGCTGGGGGTCCCCATCGGGACCCCCGAAGTGTCCCCACATAAACCCATTGCAGGGGGGGGTCCCCGATCTGCATAGATCAGGCCCCCCGCAGCATTTAAAACTTTTAAATTCCCCGCCGCGGCTCCTTAAAGGGGCCGCGGCACACTATTACCCAATCCCGGCCGCGGCACTTAAAATTAACCCCCCTCTATGCTGGGGGTCCCCATCGGGACCCCCGAAGTGTCCCCATATAAACCCCCTGCAGCGGGGGGCCCCGATCGGCACCGATCGTGACCCTGCTGCAATTCAATTTTAAATTTCCCGCCTCGCGGGTCCTCAAAGGACCGTAAAGGTCCTGAAAGGACTCGCACTAAAAATATTAACCCCAGGCAACTATAATTACCCCATTAACTCATGATGGTCAATCCAGACCACCATAAGGCCTAAATTAACCCATTAACTCATGGTGGTCAATCCAGACCACCATAAGGCCTAAATTAACCCATTAAGTAATGATGGTCAATCCAGACCACCATAAGGCCTAAATTAACCCATTAAGTAATGATGGTCAATCCAGACCACCATAAGGCCTAAATTAACCCATTAACTCATGGTGGTCAATCCAGACCACCATAAGGCCTAAATTAACCCATTAAGTAATGATGGTCAATCCAGACCACCATAAGGCCTAAATTAACCCATTAACTCATGGTGGTCAATCCAGACCACCATAAGGCCTAAATTAACCCATTAAGTAATGATGGTCAATCCAGACCACCATAAGGCCTAAATTAACCCATTAACTCATGGTGGTCAATACAGACCACCATAAGGCTCTATTTAACCCCATCAGTCCCATAAGGGTATATTATTACCATTATGGGCCTGTTACAACCCAACATTAACCACATAAGTGCCATGATGGTCCTCAAGGACCATCATGACACTAACTACAAACACTACACTATAACCCCCAATAAACCATTTAATCTAAACTAACCCCCCTCTACACTAATCTTTTAACACTTACACTACCTACCTACACTACCTACCCCCTAATAAACCTCCCCAACACTCTAATTACAAAAAACAATAAACCTACAGCACAGAAAACAAAAAACCTACAGTACAAAAAACAAAAAAACCTACAGTACAGAAAAAATAAAAATTACAACCCCACCCCCCACTACAGAAAACAAAAAAATACATTACAACCCCACCCCCCACTACAGAAAATAAAAAAAATTACACACCTGAAAAGGAAAGACAGATAAACACAATACAATAATACATATAATACATTACATACATTACATACAATACATGACATTACATATAATATATTAAATATAATATATTAAATATAATATATTACATATAATACATTACATACATTACATACAATACATGACATTACATATAATATATTAAATATAATATATTAAATATAATATATTACATATAATACATTACATACATTACATACAATACATGACATTACATATAATATATTAAATATAATATATTAAATATAATATATTACATATAATACATTACATACATTACATACAATACATGACATTACATATAATATATTAAATATAATATATTAAATATAATATATTACATATAATACATTACATACATTACATACAATACATGACATTACATATAATATATTAAATATAATATATTAAATATAATATATTACATATAATACATTACATACATTACATACAATACATGACATTACATATAATATATTAAATATAATATATTAAATATAATATATTACATATAATACATTACATACATTACATACAATACATGACATTACATATAATATATTAAATATAATATATTAAATATAATATATTAAATATAATATATTACATATAATATATTACATATAGTCCTAATCAAATACCCCCTATCTATCTAACATACAATCTATTTAATTTAAAATAAATCCTAACTATATCAAATACATCCCCCTATCTATCTAATATACAAAAAATCCTAACTACATACACAGACCCTTATTCTAAAATAAAATAAAATAATTACAGTCCTAACTACATACACAGACCCTAATTCTAAGCTAAAATCAATAAATTAAGACCACTTACCTTTAAGATGTTGCTTCAGATCACTAACCTATGGGTCAAACAAAAAATAAAAATTAGTACAAAACATTAACATCAAATAAATAAACATTCTATACATTCTAAATATTCAACTCACCTTTACAGCATGTCCAGTCACTGTTTAGCTCTTCCGGCGCGGCCCTGTTAAAAAAAAAAACACAATACATGAATACAATATATAAACAATAAATAAAATACACAAATAAACATCTAAATATACATTGAACTTACCTCCCCGCGATGTCCCCGGCCTTCTCTCCTTCAGCCCCGGCTGGGCCGCGGAACCATCCGCGCTCTAAAAAAAAATAAAAAAAAAACTAACGGAGGTCTGCACTGGCAGACCTCCCCGACGCTACTGAACCTCCCGGAGTCGTTTCCGGGAGGAAATTGGCATTGTCGGCTTGTGATTGGCTGAAAAAGCTGTCAGCCAATCAAAAGTCGTCAATGTAGGAGCCAATCAGGATGCGCAGATGTCTTCTACCAATCACTCCGTGGGGGTGTATCCCATAGTGATTGGCTGAAGGCATCTGAGCGTTGTGATTGGTTCCCATAAAGATAGACAAGTGTTTTAGCCAATCAGGGTGGGATATTGGGGTGTATCCCATCCTGATTGGCTCACACATTGACGACTTTTGATTGGCTGAAATTGATAGACAGCTTTTTCAGCCAATCACAAGCCGCCAATGCCAATTTCCTCCCGGAAACGACTCCGGGAGGTTCAGTAGCGTCGGGGAGGTCTGCCAGTGCAGACCTCCGTTAGTTTTTTTTCTTTTTTTTTTTTTAGAGCGCGGATGGTTCCGCGGCCCAGCCGGGGCTGAAGGAGAGAAGGCCGGGGACATCGCGGGGAGGTAAGTTAAATGTATATTTAGATGTTTATTTGTGTATTTTATTTATTGTTTATATATTGTATTCATGTATTCATGTATTGTGTTTTTTTTTTTTAACAGGGCCGCGCCGGAAGAGCTTAACAGTGACTGGACATGCTGTAAAGGTGAGTTGAATATGTAGAATGTATAGAATGTTTATTTATTTGATGTTAATGTTTTGTACTAATTTTTTTTTTTGTTTGACCCATAGGTTAGTGATCTGAAGCAACATCTTAAAGGTAAGTGGTCTTAATTTATTGATTTTAGCTTAGAATTAGGGTCTGTGTATGTAGTTAGGACTGTAATTATTTTATTTTATTTTAGAATAAGGGTCTGTGTATGTAGTTAGGATTTTTTGTATATTAGATAGATAGGGGGATGTATTTGATATAGTTAGGATTTATTTTAAATTAAATAGATTGTATGTTAGATAGATAGGGGGTATTTGATTAGGACTATATGTAATATATTATATGTAATATATTATATTTAATATATTATATTTAATATATTATATGTAATGTCATGTATTGTATGTAATGTATGTAATGTATTATATGTAATATATTATATTTAATATATTATATTTAATATATTATATGTAATGTCATGTATTGTATGTAATGTATGTAATGTATTATATGTAATATATTATATTTAATATATTATATTTAATATATTATATGTAATGTCATGTATTGTATGTAATGTATGTAATGTATTATATGTAATATATTATATTTAATATATTATATTTAATATATTATATGTAATGTCATGTATTGTATGTAATGTATGTAATGTATTATATGTAATATATTATATTTAATATATTATATTTAATATATTATATGTAATGTCATGTATTGTATGTAATGTATGTAATGTATTATATGTAATATATTATATTTAATATATTATATTTAATATATTATATGTAATGTCATGTATTGTATGTAATGTATGTAATGTATTATATGTAATATATTATATTTAATATATTATATTTAATATATTATATGTAATGTCATGTATTGTATGTAATGTATGTAATGTATTATATGTAATATATTATATTTAATATATTATATTTAATATATTATATGTAATGTCATGTATTGTATGTAATGTATGTAATGTATTATATGTAATATATTATATTTAATATATTATATTTAATATATTATATGTAATGTCATGTATTGTATGTAATGTATGTAATGTATTATATGTAATATATTATATTTAATATATTATATTTAATATATTATATGTAATGTCATGTATTGTATGTAATGTATGTAATGTATTATATGTAATATATTATATTTAATATATTATATTTAATATATTATATGTAATGTCATGTATTGTATGTAATGTATGTAATGTATTATATGTAATATATTATATTTAATATATTATATTTAATATATTATATGTAATGTCATGTATTGTATGTAATGTATGTAATGTATTATATGTATTATTGTATTGTGTTTATCTGTCTTTCCTTTTCAGGTGTGTAATTTTTTTTATTTTCTGTAGTGGGGGGTGGGGTTGTAATGTATTTTTTTGTTTTCTGTAGTGGGGGGTGGGGTTGTAATTTTTATTTTTTCTGTACTGTAGGTTTTTTTGTTTTTTGTACTGTAGGTTTTTTGTTTTCTGTGCTGTAGGTTTATTGTTTTTTGTAATTAGAGTGTTGGGGAGGTTTATTAGGGGGTAGGTAGTGTAGGTAGGTAGTGTAAGTGTTAAAAGATTAGTGTAGAGGGGGGTTAGTTTAGATTAAATGGTTTATTGGGGGTTATAGTGTAGTGTTTGTAGTTAGTGTCATGATGGTCCTTGAGGACCATCATGGCACTTATGTGGTTAATGTTGGGTTGTAACAGGCCCATAATGGTAATAATATACCCTTATGGGACTGATGGGGTTAAATAGAGCCTTATGGTGGTCTGTATTGACCACCATGAGTTAATGGGTTAATTTAGGCCTTATGGTGGTCTGGATTGACCATCATTACTTAATGGGTTAATTTAGGCCTTATGGTGGTCTGGATTGACCATCATTACTTAATGGGTTAATTTAGGCCTTATGGTGGTCTGGATTGACCATCATTACTTAATGGGTTAATTTAGGCCTTATGGTGGTCTGTATTGACCACCATGAGTTAATGGGTTAATTTAGGCCTTATGGTGGTCTGTATTGACCACCATGAGTTAATGGGTTAATTTAGGCCTTATGGTGGTCTGGATTGACCATCATGAGTTAATGGGGTAATTATAGTTGCCTGGGGTTATTATTTTTAGTGCGAGTCCTTTCAGGACCTTTACGGTCCTTTGAGGACCCGCGAGGCGGGAAATTTAAAATTGAATTGCAGCAGGGTCACGATCGGTGCCGATCGGGGCCCCCCGCTGCAGGGGGTTTATATGGGGACACTTCGGGGGTCCCGATGGGGACCCCCAGCATAGAGGGGGGTTAATTTTAAGTGCCGCGGCCGGGATTGGCTAATAGTGTGCCGCGGTCCCTTTAAGGAGCCGCGGCGGGGAATTTAAAAGTTTTAAATGCAGCGGGGGGCCTGATCTATGCAGATCGGGGACCCCCCCTGCAATGGGTTTATGTGGGGACACTTCGGGGGTCCCGATGGGGACCCCCAGCATAGAGGGGGGTTAATTTTAAGTGCCGCGGCCGGGATTGGCTAATAGTGTGCCGCGGTCCCTTTAAGGAGCCGCGGCGGGGAATTTAAAAGTTTTAAATGCAGCGGGGGGCCTGATCTATGCAGATCGGGGACCCCCCCTGCAATGGGTTTATGTGGGGACACTTCGGGGGTCCCGATGGGGACCCCCAGCATAGAGGGGGGTTAATTTTAAGTGCCGCGGCCGGGATTGGCTAATAGTGTGCCGCGGTCCCTTTAAGGAGCCGCGGCGGGGAATTTAAAAGTTTTAAATGCAGCGGGGGGCCTGATCTATGCAGATCGGGGACCCCCCCTGCAATGGGTTTATGTGGGGACACTTCGGGGGTCCCGATGGGGACCCCCAGCATAGAGGGGGGTTAATTTTAAGTGCCGCGGCCGGGATTGGCTAATAGTGTGCCGCGGTCCCTTTAAGGAGCCGCGGCGGGGAATTTAAAAGTTTTAAATGCAGCGGGGGGCCTGATCTATGCAGATCGGGGACCCCCCCTGCACTGGGTTTATGTGGGGACACTTCGGGGGTCCCGATGGGGACCCCCAGCATAGAGGGGGGTTAATTTTAAGTGCCGCGGCCGGGATTGGCTAATAGTGTGCCGCGGTCCCTTTAAGGAGCCGCGGCGGGGAATTTAAAAGTTTTAAATGCAGCGGGGGGCCTGATCTATGCAGATCGGGGACCCCCGCTGCAAGGGGTTAATGTGGGGGTGCTGCAGGGGTCCTGATAGAGACCCCTGCAGCATGGGGATGTGTATAGGGTGCAGGGGGGAGCCTCACGCTGCTGTCTCGGGCTGTTCCGAGGCAGCACGTAGAGGCTTTCGGATCCCTTGCGTGGACTTTTTGTCCACGTAGGGATTCTTACGATATGCGAGACTCGTGCATAGATTTAAGGCTACGTAGCTCTCTCGGAGCCTATTCTCTGCCATTTTCTCGCAGTCATATCGTAAAGCAGGCTGCGAGAGATTCGGTTCTCGCAAACAGCAGGAAAACTGCCTTTTGCGAGCACCGAGAGAACTACGAGGGAGAATTTAATAGGGCCCTATATGTTACAGCTATAGAGAGATACAGAGTAGCCGGGATATCACATGGATACAATGTATATGTTACAGCTATAAAGAGATGCATAGTAGCTGGGATATCATATGGATACATTGTATATGTTACAGCTATAGAGAGGTACAGAGTAGCCGGGATATCACATGGATACAATGTATATGTTACAGCTATAGAGAGATACAGAGTAGCAGCTATATCACATGGATACAATGTATATGTTACAGCTATAGAGAGATACAGAGTAGCCGGGATATCATATGGATACATTGTATATGTTACAGCTATAGAGAGGTACAGAGTAGCCGGGATATCACATGGATACAATAAATATGTTACAGCTATAGAGAGATACAGAGTAGCAGCTATATCACATGGATACAATGTATATGTTACAGCTATAGAGAGATACAGAGTAGCCGGGATATCACATGGATACAATGTATATGTTACAGCTATAGAGAGATACATAGTAGCCGGGATATCACATGGATACAATGTATATGTTACAGCTATAGAGGGATACAGAGTAGCCGGGATATCACATAGATACATTGTATATGTTACAGCTATAGAGAGATACAGAGTAGCCGGGATATCCCATGGATACAATGTATATGTTACAGCTATAGAGGGATACAGAGTAGCCGGGATATCACATGGATACAATGTATATGTTACAGCTATAGAGAGATACAGAGTAGCCGGGATATCACATGGATACAATGTATATGTTACAGCTATAGAGAGATACAGATTAGCCAGGATATCCCATGGATACAATGTATATGTTACAGCTATAGAGAGATACAGAGTAGCCGGGATATCACATGGATACAATGTATATGTCACAGCTATAGAGAGATACAGAGTAGCCGGGATATCACATGGATACAATGTATATGTTACAGCTATAGAGAGATACAGATTAGCCAGGATATCACATGGATACAATGTATATGTTACAGCTATAGAGAGATACAGAGTAGCCGGGATATCACATGGATACAATGTATATGTTACAGCTATAGAGAGATACAGAGTAGCCGGGATATCACATGGATACAATGTATATGTTACAGCTATAGAGAGATACAGAGTAGCCGGGATATCACATGGATATATTGTATATGTTACAGCTATAGAGAGATACAGAGTAGCCGGGATATCACATGGATACATTGTATATGTTACAGCTATAGAGAGATATAGAGTAGCCGGGATATCACATGGATACAATGTATATGTTACAGCTATAGAGAGATACAGAGTAGCCGGGATATCACATGGATACAATGTATATGTTACAGCTATAGAGAGATACAGAGTAGCCGGGATATTACATGGATACAATGTATATGTTACAGCTATAGAAAGATACAGAGTAGCCAGGATATCACATGGATACAATGTATATGTTACAGCTATAGAGATATACAAAGTAGCCGGGATATCACATGGATACATTGTATATGTTACAGCTATAGAGAGATACAGAGTAGCTGGGATATCATATGGATACAATGTATATGTTACAGCTATAGAGAGATACAGAGTAGCAGGGATATCACATGGATACAATGTATATGTTACAGCTATAGAGAGATACAGAGTAGCCGGGATATTACATGGATACAATGTATATGTTACAGCTATAGAGAGATACATAGTAGCCGGGATATCACATGGATACAATGTATATGTCACAGCTATAGAGAGATACAGATTAGCCGGGATATCACATGGATACAATGTATATGTTACAGCTATAGAGAGATACAGAGTAGCAGGGATATCACATGGATACATTGTATATGTTACAGCTATAGAGAGATACAGAGTAGCCGGGATATTACATGGATACAATGTATATGTTACAGCTATAGAGAGATACATAGTAGCCGGGATATCACATGGATACAATGTATATGTCACAGCTATAGAGAGATACAGATTAGCCGGGATATCACATGGATACAATGTATATGTTACAGCTATAGAGAGATACAGAGTAGCCGGGATATCACATGGATACAATGTATATGTTACAGCTATAGAGAGATACAAAGTAGCCGGGATATCACATGGATACATTGTATATGTTACAGCTATAGAGAGATACAGAGTAGCCGGGATATCACATGGATACAATGTATATGTTACAGCTATAGAGAGATACAGAGTAACCGGGATATCGCATGGATACAATGTATATGTTACAGCTATAGAGAGATACAGAGTAGCCGGGATATCACATGGATACAATGTATATGTTACAGCTATAGAGAGATACAGAGTAGCCGGGATATCACATGGATACAATGTATATGTTACAGCTATAGAGAGATACAGAGTAGCCGGGATATCACATGGATACAATGTATATGTTACAGCTATAGAGAGAGACAGAGTAACCGGGATATCACATGGATACAATGTATATGTTACAGCTATAGAGAGATACAGAGTAGCCGGGATATCACATGTATACAATTTATATGTTACAGCTATAGAGAGATACAGAGTAGCCGGGATATCGCATGGATACAATGTATATGTTACAGCTATAGAGAGATACAGAGTAGCCGGGATATCCCATGGATACAATGTATATGTTACAGCTATAGAGAGATACAGAGTAGCCGGGATATCACATGGATACAATGTATATGTTACAGCTATAGAGAGATACAGAGTAGCCGGGATATCACATGGATACAATGTATATGTTACAGCTATAGAGAGATACAGAGTAGCCGGGACATCACATGGATACAATGTATATGTTACAGCTATAGAGAGATACAGATTAGCCGGGATATCACATGGATACAATGTATATGTTACAGCTATAGAGAGATACAGGGTAGCCAGGATATCACATGGATACATTGTATATGTTACAGCTATAGAGAGATACAGAGTAGCCGGGATATCACATAGATACACTGTATATGTTACAGCTATAGAGAGATACAGAGTAGCCGGGATATCACATGGATACAATGTATATGTTACAGCTATAGAGAGATACAGATTAGCCGGGATATCACATGGATACAATGTATATGTTACAGCTATAGAGAGATACAGGGTAGCCAGGATATCACATGGATACAATGTATATGTTACAGCTATAGAGAGATACAGAGTAGCCGGGATATCACATGGATACAATGTATATGTTACAGCTATAGAGAGATACAGAGTAGCCGGGACATCACATGGATACAATGTATATGTTACAGCTATAGAGAGATATAGAGTAGCCGGGATATCACATGGATACATTGTATATGTTACAGCTATAGAGAGATACAGAGTAGCCGGGATATCACATGGATACAATGTATATGTTACAGCTATAGAGAGATACAGAGTAGCCGGGACATCACATGGATACAATGTATATGTTACAGCTATAGAGAGATACAGAGTAGCCGGGACATCACATGGATACAATGTATATGTTACAGCTATAGAGAGATACAGAGTAGCCGGGATATCACATGGATACAATGTATATGTTACAGCTATAGAGAGATACAGAGTAGCCGGGATATCACATGGATACAATGTATATGGTACAGCTATAGAGAGATACAGAGTAGCCGGGATATCACATGGATACAATGTATATGTTACAGCTATAGAGAGATACAGAGTAGCCGGGATATCACATGGATACAATGTATATGTTACAGCTATAGAGAGATACAGAGTAGCCGGGATATCACATGGATACAATGTATATGGTACAGCTATAGAGAGATACAGAGTAGCCGGGATATCACATGGATACAATGTATATGTTACAGCTATAGTGAGATACAGAGTAGCCGGGATATTACATGGATACAATGTATATGTTACAGCTATAGAGAGATACAGAGTAGCCGGGATATCACATGGATACAATGTATATGTTACAGCTATAGAGAGATACAGAGTAGCCGGGATATCACATGGATACAATGTATATGTTACAGCTATAGAGAGATACAGAGTAGCCGGGATATCACATGGATACAATGTATATGTTACAGCTATAGAGAGATACAGAGTAGCCGGGATATCACATGGATACAATGTATATTTTACAGCTATAGAGAGATAAAAAGTGGCAGGAATATCACATGGATACAATGTATACAGTGGATAGAAAAAGTCTACACACCCCTGTTAAAATGTTATGTTTCTTTGCTGTTAAAAAATGAGACAAAGATTAATCATTTCAGAACTTTTTCCACCTTTAATGTGACCTATAAACTGAAATCTTTTTGGTAGAGGGAAGAAAAAATATAAAAATAAAATAATATGGTTGCATAAGTCTGCACACCCTTAAACTAATACTTTGTTGAAGCCCCTTGTGATTTTATTACAGCGCTCAGTCTTTTTGGGTACAAGATTTGCCCACTCTTCTTTGCTCTGTCAGATTGCGAGGGCATCTCCTGTGCACAGCCCTCTTCAGATCACAATCGGATTCAGGTCTGGGCTCTGGCTGGGCCATTCCAAAACTTTAATCTTCTTCTGGTGAAGCCATTCCTTTGTTGATTTGGATGTATGCTTTGGGTCGTTGTCATGCTGAAAGATGAAGTTCCTCTTCATGTTCAGCTTTCTAGCAGAAGCCTGAAGGTTTTGTGCCAATATTGACTGGTATTTGGAACTGTTCATAATTCCCTCTATCTTAACTAAGGCCCCAGTTCCAGCCCCAAAGCATGATGCTGCCACCACCATGCTTCACTGTGGGTATGGTGTTCTTTTGGTGATGTGCAGTGTTGTTTTTGCGCCAAACATATCTTTTGGAATTATGGCCAAAAAGTTCAACCTTGGTTTCATCAGACCAGAACACCTTTTCCCACATGCTTTTGGGGGACTTCAGATGTGTTTTTGCAAATTGTAGCCTGGCTTGTATGTTTTTCTTTGTAAGAAAAGGCTTTCATCTTGCCACTCTACCCCACCGCCCAGACATATGAAGAATACAGGAGATTGTTGTCACATGTACCACACAGCCAGTACTTGCCAGAAATTCATGCAGCTCCTTTAATGTTGCTGTAGGCCTCTTGGTGGCCTCCCAGACCAGTTTTCTTCTCGTCTTTTCATCAATTTTGGAGGGAGCTCCAGTTCTTGGTAATGTCACTATTGTGCCATATTTTCTCCACTTGATAATGACTTTATTTGGGGTTAATCAGAGGCACTTTAAATGTTGGCAGGTGTATGCTGACTCCTAATTAACACAATTTGGAATGTGATTGCTTGATTCTGAACACAGCTACATCCCCAGTTATAAGGGGGTGTGCAGACTTATGCAACCACATTATTATTATTTTTTTTTTTTCTTTCCTCCACCTAAAAGATTTCAGTTTGTTTTTCAATTTAGTTGTACAGATATAGGTCACAATAAAGGTGGAAAAAGTTCTGAAATTATTTTATATCCACTGTATGTTACAAATTTAGAGAGATACAGAGTAGCCGGGATATCACATGGATACAATGTACATGTTACAGCTATAGAGAGATACAGAGTAGCCGGGATATCGCATGGATACAATGTATATGTTACAGCTATAGAGAGATACAGAGTAGCCGGGATATCACATGGATACAATGTATATGTTACAGCTATAGAGAGATACAGAGTAGCCGGGATATCACATGGATACAATGTATATGTTACAGCTATAGAGAGATACAGAGTAGCTGGGATATCGCATGGATACAATGTATATGTTACAGCTATAGAGAGATACAGAGTAGCCGGGATATCACATGGATACAATGTATATGTTACAGCTATAGAGAGATACAGAGTAGCCGGGATATCACATGGATACAATGTATATGTTACAGCTATAGAGAGATACAGAGTAGCCGGGATATCACATGGATACAATGTATATGTTACAGCTATAGAGAGATACAGATTAGCCGGGATATCACATGGATACAATGTACATGTTACAGCTATAGAGAGATACAGAGTAGCCGGGATATCGCATGGATACAATGTATATGTTACAGTTATAGAGAGATACAGAGTAGCCGGGATATCACATGGATACAATGTATATGTTACAGCTATAGAGAGATACAGGGTAGCCGGGATATCGCATGCATACAATGTATATGTTACAGCTATAGAGAGATACAGAGTAGCCGGGATATCACATGGATACAATGTATATGTTACAGCTATAGAGAGATACATAGTAGCCGGGATATCACATGGATACAATGTATATGTTACAGCTATAGAGAGATACATAGTAGCCGGGATATCACATGGTGTAGCGGAACCCATCACTGTTTTAAACTGTTTTATGATTATTATGGTTAAAATATGATCCTACTATATATATATTGGTTGATGTTCTACAGAATATATTGGCTCAGAATATTAGCCAGACTTTTGCAGACCTAGGCTAATAGATAATCCTGTTACAGAGATTCAAGAGATAAGAAAGTTGTAAAGGATCCTTGCATTTTCCAAAGTGTTTTCATTCTCTGATAAGAACAAAGAATGATCTAATTAAGGTCTGATTGTATCCAAGTTGCCAGGGAGGTGTGACTCACCTATTGTCCTATATGTGTATTGTGTGGGGGATATGTGCAATGTCTGTGTGTTATGTGTAAAAACATACTTTTACTAACTTTTGAACCCCTGGTCTGATTCATGCCATTTTTGTATATGTTGTTCCCCTGGGTGAGAGATATTGAACGGTGCGGGACTTAAAGGTGTACCCCCTGTATTTGGGGTACATCCAGAATGTGGTTAAAATTGTGTCTGTTTTAATTGTGTTACCTGTTATCTGAGGGGAGGAGACGTGGGGGTTGAACCATGCAGATAATTGGCTGTTGTGATAATTATGTGGGTGTAGCCCTTCAGAGGGCAACATTGCATAAAAGGAGATCCCCTGTTATTAAAATATAGTTCTACTTGACCCTTCAAAAAAACGTAGCATTGTCTCGTTCTTTGGGGGGGATTTATGGTACCGTTACTCTGCCGCATTTTACAGCACTCCTGGATTATACAATGGGATATCGTGGAGGGGAATAAGCATTTCATTACTGCACAGCACCTTGCTTAAGAAAAGGACGTCTCCAACGGCTGGTACCCTCTCACTACCGGGGTAGCCGTTACATTGGATGGCAGTGGTGGGATGGTCCTTTTCATCCCCAACGCAAGTGCTGAATGGAATCCCAGTACGCTAAACTGAAAAGATCCACACTAAAGGATCTCTTGGAAACCAGAGGAAGGAGTGCCAGCAACCGACCACGGAGAGAGCTGATAGCTGACTTACTGGAGCTGGACGAGATGGATCGATCCATGGAGGTCGTGGACCAACCTTCCCCTGCCAGCGAGGAGGAGGAAATTACAAACCTGGTTCAGCGGAGATTATCCATGTACCCAGCAACATCCGTGGAGCTAATAGATCAGCTGTTCCGGGAAGCGAGAACGGAGATACAAAATAGGAGGGGGCACGAACTTGAACTGGCAAGGGCTAGACAACCCCTGGCACATACAGTTCATACTCCCCCACCCGCTGCTACAGTAAAGAAAATACCCTTCACTGCCTTCAAAGCGTTTGTGGAAAGTGAGGAAGAAATTGATGGATATTTGGCTGACTTCGAGAGGCAGTGCTCACTACACCAGGTACCACCAGACCAATGGGTCACTATTTTGGCTGGAAAGCTATCAGGAAAAGCAAATGAGGCTTTTCGGGCGCTTACTGAGGAAGATATTGCGCAGTATCGCCGGGTGAGGGCTGCACTGCTCACCAGATATGCCGTCACCCCAGAAACTTATCGCCGCCGCTTCAGGGAGTCTAAAAAGAAGTCTGCAGACTCCCACATGGAATGGGCCAGCAATATACAAAGGGTGGCATCACATTGGGTGCGAGGGTGCAATGCCAACACAGGAGAGGAAGTACTACAGCTATTCCTGATGGAACATTTCTTCCAAGATCTGGCGGCAGACATACAGGATTGGGTGAGAGATCGTCGCCCTGCTAACTTAATCGAGGCAGCACGGCAAGCGGACGAATACGCAGAGTCCAGAAAGGTGAGCCAAGGGTCCACACGACCAACCTCTAGAGCAGAGCCACGCACCTCAATGCCCGCTGCAAGCACAGAATTTCGGGCCCCAGTACCCCCAGGACCGCCACAACCTCAGGGGTCTAACCACCAACCCCAGGATCCTTACAAAATGACGTGCCATCGCTGCGGCAACCCGGGGCACATTGCTCGTTATTGCCCCTTGGGATCAGCCAATAACAACAGGAGGCGCCCGACCAATAACCCAGAGATCCCTTTATCACGTACCTCTGCTGCTCACTGCCTGGAAACCAAAGGGAGCCCTGAGGAGTGTTTGGGCATCCTGTACGAGGCAAACCCCATACAAGCTGCATCCCCAGACAACCGCCAGCATCACCACCAGGAGGTGCGTGTAAATGGACAGGTAGCACAAGGCCTAAGGTACACTGGCGCTACCATCACGTTGGTGCAGAAACATCTTGTGAAACCGGAGCATGTATCTACCCGTACTGTTGCTGTCCGTGTCGCAGGGGGGGCTGTTTTTCGCTTACCCACCGCCCGGGTACACTTGGATTGGGGAGTCGGGTCGGGAAAGACCACAGTAGGCATCATGGACAATTTACCTGCTGAGGTTGTGCTGGGCAATGATATTGGCCCTCTAGCCTCAGCCTTTTTACCCACGACTGCTGCTGCTTGTCCCGTGACCACCCGCTCACAGACCCGTACCGAGGACGTTCCTACAACAGGTCGGGAGACCCAGGTAAGCCACAAGCAGACACTTAGCACTACCGCCACAGAGAGACCCATAGCGTGGGACACCCCCGAAGAGCTTGTGAGGGAAACTAGACAGGACCACACCCTCCAAAAGTACCGAGCATTGGCCGACGATAGAGGGGATGAGCGGGAACGTTTTATATGGAAAGGGGTTTCTATGGGACAGAGATTGTGGCCCACCTTTTGGACACTGGGATCCTGGACTGTTGGGATGGGATCCTGGATTTTTTTGGGTGGGTGTACAGGGGGAGAACAGTGGGCCCTGTGCAATAGCGGCCCGACCACGAGCTGGGGGAGGAATGTACTCTACAACTTGGGATGGTTTTGCTAAAGGACTTCAGTTCATTTGGAAGGCTGATGCTTTTCTGCCTAATTATTTAATTGTCTGAAACCAGTTTGTAAAATGTATTTTCCCTCTCCTTGAAATGTTTATTGCAGTAATGCTGATGGGTTGTCAAACTAGAGAATTGACCAACAAATACTTTTGTCCGGACATCCCCAGGCCGATACGTTGGGATCAGACCGTGTATGCCGGCTTATGGTCACGGGGGAGGTGTGTAGCGGAACCCATCACTGTTTTAAACTGTTTTATGATTATTATGGTTAAAATATGATCCTACTATATATATATTGGTTGATGTTCTACAGAATATATAGATTTATGGTACCGTTACTCTGCCGCATTTTACAGCACTCCTGGATTATACAATGGGATATCGTGGAGGGGAATAAGCATTTCATTACTGCACAGCACCTTGCTTAAGAAAAGGACGTCTCCAACGGCTGGTACCCTCTCACTACCGGGGTAGCCGTTACACATGGATACAATGTATATGTTACAGCTATAGAGAGATACAGATTAGCCGGGATATCACATGGATACATTGTATATGTTACAGCTATAGAGAGATACAGGGTAGCCGGGATATCGCATGGATACAATGTATATGTTACAGCTATAGAGAGATACAGAGTAGCCGGGATATCGCATGGATACAATGTATATGTTACAGCTATAGAGAGATACAGAGTAGCCGGGATATCACATGGATACAATGTATATGTTACAGATATAGAGAGATACAGAGTAGCCGGGATATCCCATGGATACAATGTATATGTTACAGCTATAGAGAGATACAGAGTAGCCGGGATATCACATGGAGACAATGTATATGTTACAGCTATAGAGAGATACAGAGTAGCCGGGATATCACATGGTAACAATGTATATGTTACAGCTATAGAAAGATACAGAGTAGCCGGGATATCACATGGATACAATGTATATGTTACAGCTATAGAGAGATACAGAGTAGCCGGGATATCACATGGATACAATGTATATGGTACAGCTATAGAGAGATACAGAGTAGCCGGGATATCACATGGATACAATGTATATGTTACAGCTATAGAGAGATACAGAGTAGCCGGGATATCACATGGATACAATGTATATGTTACAGCTATAGAGAGATACAGAGTAGCCGGGATATCACATGGATACAATGTATATGTTACAGCTATAGAGAGATAGAGAGTAGCCGGGATATCACATGGATACAATGTATATGTTACAGCTATAGAGAGATACAGAGTAGCCGGGATATCACATGGATACAATGTATATGTTACAGCTATAGAGAGATACAGAGTAGCCGGGATATCACATGGATACAATGTATATGTTACAGCTATAGAGAGATAGAGAGTAGCCGGGATATCGCATGGATACAATGTATATGTTACAGCTATAGGGAGATAGAGAGTAGCCGGGATATCACATGGATACAATGTATATGTTACAGCTATAGAGAGATACAGAGTAGCCGGGATATCACACACAGCTATAGAGAGATACAGAGTAGCCGGGATATCACATGGATACAATGTATATGTTACAGCTATAGAGAGATACAGAGTAGCCTGGACATCACATGGATACAATGTATATGTTACAGCTATAGAGAGATACAGAGTAGCCGGGATATCACATGGATACAATGTATATCTTACAGCTATAGAGAGATACATAGTAGCAGGGTTATCACATGGATACAATGTATATGTTACAGCTATAGAGAGATACAGAGTAGCAGGAATATCACATGGATACAATGTATATGTTACAGCTATAGAGAGATACAGAGTAGCCAGGATATCGCATGGATACAATGTATATGTTACAGCTATAGAGAGATACAGAGTAGCCGGGATATCACATGGATACAATGTATATGTTACAGCTATAGAGAGATACAGAGTAGCCGGGATATCACATGGATACAATGTATATGTTACATCTATAGAGAGATACAGGGTAGCCGGGATATCACATGGATACAATGTATATGTTACAGCTATAGAGAGATACATAGTAGCCGGGATATCACATGGATACAATGTATATGTTACAGCTATAGAGAGATACATAGTAGCCGGGATATCACATGGATACAATGTATATGTTACAGCTATAGAGAGATACATAGTAACCGGGATATCGCATGGATACAATGTATATGTTACAGCTATAGAGAGATACAGGGTAGCCGGGATATCACATGGATACAATGTATATGTTACAGCTATAGAGAGATACATAGTAGCCGGGATATCACATGGATACAATGTATATGTTACAGCTATAGAGAGATACATAGTAACCGGGATATCACATGGATACAATGTATATGTTACAGCTATAGAGAGATAAAGATTAGCCGGGATATCACATGGATACAATGTATATGTTACAGCTATAGAGTGATACAGAGTAGCCGGGATATCACATGGATACAATGTATATGTTACAGCTATAGAGAGATACAGAGTAGCCCGGATATCACATGGATACAATGTATATGTTACAGCTATAGAGAGATACAGAGTAGCCGGGATATCGCATGGATACAATGTATATGTTACAGCTATAGAGAGATACAGAGTAGCCGGGATATCACATGGAGACAATGTATATGTTACAGCTATAGAGAGATACAGAGTAGCCGGGATATCACATGGATACATTGTATATGTTACAGCTATAGAGAGATACAGAGTAGCCGGGATATCACATGGATACAATGTATACGTTACAGCTATAGAGAGATACAGAGTAGCCGGGATATCACATGGATACAATGTATACGTTACAGCTATAGAGAGATACAGAGTAGCCGGGATATCACATGGATACAATGTATACGTTACAGCTATAGAGAGATACATAGTAGCCGGGATATCACATGGATACAATGTATATGTTACAGATATAGAGAGATACAGAGTAGCCGGGATATCACATGGATACAATGTATATGTTACAGCTATAGAGAGATACAGAGTAGCTGGGATATCACATGGATACAATGTATATGTTACAGCTATAGAGAGATACAGAGTAGCCGGGATATCACATGGATACAATGTATATGTTACAGCTATAGAGAGATACAGAGTAGCCAGGATATCACATGGATACAATGTATACGTTACAGCTATAGAGAGATACAGAGTAGCCGGGATATCACACACAGCTATAGAGAGATACAGAGTAGCCGGGATATCACATGGATACAATGTATATGTTACAGCTATAGAGAGATACAGAGTAGCCTGGACATCACATGGATACAATGTATATGTTACAGCTATAGAGAGATACAGAGTAGCCGGGATATCACATGGATACAATGTATATCTTACAGCTATAGAGAGATACATAGTAGCAGGGTTATCACATGGATACAATGTATATGTTACAGCTATAGAGAGATACAGAGTAGCAGGAATATCACATGGATACAATGTATATGTTACAGCTATAGAGAGATACAGAGTAGCCAGGATATCGCATGGATACAATGTATATGTTACAGCTATAGAGAGATACAGAGTAGCCGGGATATCACATGGATACAATGTATATGTTACAGCTATAGAGAGATACAGAGTAGCCGGGATATCACATGGATACAATGTATATGTTACATCTATAGAGAGATACAGGGTAGCCGGGATATCACATGGATACAATGTATATGTTACAGCTATAGAGAGATACATAGTAGCCGGGATATCACATGGATACAATGTATATGTTACAGCTATAGAGAGATACATAGTAGCCGGGATATCACATGGATACAATGTATATGTTACAGCTATAGAGAGATACATAGTAACCGGGATATCGCATGGATACAATGTATATGTTACAGCTATAGAGAGATACAGGGTAGCCGGGATATCACATGGATACAATGTATATGTTACAGCTATAGAGAGATACATAGTAGCCGGGATATCACATGGATACAATGTATATGTTACAGCTATAGAGAGATACATAGTAACCGGGATATCACATGGATACAATGTATATGTTACAGCTATAGAGAGATACAGATTAGCCGGGATATCACATGGATACAATGTATATGTTACAGCTATAGAGAGATACAGAGTAGGCGGGATATCACAATGTATATGTTACAGCTATAGAGAGATACAGAGTAGCCCGGATATCACATGGATACAATGTATATGTTACAGCTATAGAGAGATACAGAGTAGCCGGGATATCGCATGGATACAATGTATATGTTACAGCTATAGAGAGATACAGAGTAGCCGGGATATCACATGGAGACAATGTATATGTTACAGCTATAGAGAGATACAGAGTAGCCGGGATATCACATGGATACATTGTATATGTTACAGCTATAGAGAGATACAGAGTAGCCGGGATATCACATGGATACAATGTATACGTTACAGCTATAGAGAGATACAGAGTAGCCGGGATATCACATGGATACAATGTATACGTTACAGCTTTAGAGAGATACATAGTAGCCGGGATATCACATGGATACAATGTATATGTTACAGATATAGAGAGATACAGAGTAGCCGGGATATCACATGGATACAATGTATATGTTACAGCTATAGAGAGATACAGAGTAGCTGGGATATCACATGGATACAATGTATATGTTACAGCTATAGAGAGATACAGAGTAGCCGGGATATCACATGGATACAATGTATATGTTACAGCTATAGAGAGATACAGAGTAGCCAGGATATCACATGGATACAATGTATACGTTACAGCTATAGAGAGATACATAGTAGCCGGGATATCACATGGATACAATGTATATGTTACAGATATAGAGAGATACAGAGTAGCCGGGATATCACATGGATACAATGTATATGTTACAGCTATAGAGAGATACAGAGTAGCCGGGATATCACATGGATACAATGTATACGTTACAGCTATAGAGAGATACATAGTAGCCGGGATATCACATGGATACAATGTATATGTTACAGATATAGAGAGATACAGAGTAGCTGGGATATCACATGGATACAATGTATATGTTACAGCTATAGAGAGATACAGAGTAGCCGGGATATCACATGGATACAATGTATATGTTACAGCTATAGAGAGATACCGAGTAGCCGGGATATCACATGGATACATTGTATATGTTACAGCTATAGAGAGATACCGAGTAGCCGGGATATCACATGGATACAATGTATATGTTACAGCTATAGAGAGATACAGAGTAGCCGGGATATCACATGGATACAATGTATATGTTACAGCTATAGAGAGATACAGAGTAGCCAGGACATCACATAGATACAATGTATATGTTACAGCTATAGAGAGATACAGAGTAGCCGGGTTATTGCATGGATACAATGTATATGTTACAGCTATAGAGAGATACATAGTAACCGGGATATCACATGGATACAATGTATATGTTACAGCTATAGAGAGAGACATAGTAGCCGGGATATCACATGGATACAATGTATATGTTACAGCTATAGAGAGATACATAGTAACTGGGATATCACATGGATACAATGTATATGTTACAGCTATAGAGAGATACAGAGTAGCCGGGATATCACATGGATACAATGTATATGTTACAGCTATAGAGAGATACAGAGTAACCGGGATATCACATGGATACAATGTATATGTTACAGCTATAGAGAGATACATAGTAGCCGGGATATCACATGGATACAATGTATATGTTACAGCTATAGAGAGATACATAGTAACCGGGATATCACATGGATACAATGTATATGTTACAGCTATAGAGAGATACATAGTAGCCGGGATATCACATGGATACAATGTATATGTTACAGCTATAGAGAAATAGAGATTAGCCGGGATATCACATGGATACATTGTATATGTTACAGCTATAGAGAGATACAGAGTAGCCGGGATATCACATGGATACAATGTATATGTTACAGCTATAGAGAGATACATAGTAGCCGGGATATCACATGGATACAATGTATATGTTACAGCTATAGAGAGATACATAGTAGCCGGGATATCACATGGATACAATGTATATGTTACAGCTATAGAGAGATACAGAGTAGCCGGGATATCACATGGATACAATGTATATGTTACAGCTATAGAGAGATACATAGTAGCCGGGATATCACGTGGATATAATGTATATGTTACAGCTATAGAGAAATAGAGATTAGCCGGGATATCACATGGATACATTGTATATGTTACAGCTATAGAGAGATACAGAGTAGCCGGGATATCACATGGATACAATGTATATGTTACAGCTATAGAGAGATACATAGTAGCCGGGATATCACATGGATACAATGTATATGTTACAGCTATAGAGAGATACATAGTAGCCGGGATATCACATGGATACAATGTATATGTTACAGCTATAGAGAGATACAGAGTAGCCGGGATATCACATGGATACAATGTATATGTTACAGCTATAGAGAGATACATAGTAGCCGGGATATCACATGGATACAATGTATATGTTACAGCTATAGAGAGATACAGAGTAGCCGGGATATCACATGGATACAATGTATATGTTACAGCTATAGAGAGATACAGAGTAGCCGGGATATCACATGGATACATTGTATATGTTACAGCTATAGAGAGATACAGAGTAGCCGGGATATCACATGGATACAATGTATATGTTACAGCTATAGAGAGATACAGAGTAGCCGGGATATCACATGGATACAATGTATATGTTACAGCTATAGAGAGATACAGAGTAGCCGGGATATCACATGGATACAATGTATATGTTACAGCTATAGAGAGATACAGAGTAGCCGGGATATCACATGGATACAGTGTATATGTTACAGCTATAGAGAGATACAGAGTAGCCGGGATATCACATGGATACAATGTATATGTTACAGCTCTACAGAGATACAGAGTAGCCGGGATATCACATGGATACAATGTATATGTTAGAGCTATAGAGGGATACAGAGTAGCCGGGATATCACATGGATACAATGTATATGTTACAGCTATAGAGAGATACAGAGTAGCCGGGATATCACATGGATACAATGTATATGTTACAGCTATAGAGAGATACAGAGTAGCCGGGATATCACATGAATACAATGTATATGTTACAGGTATAGAGAGATACAGAGTAGCCCGGATATCACATGGATACAATGTATATGTCACAGCTATAGAGAGATACAGAGTAGCCAGGATATCACATGGATACAATGTATACGTTACAGCTATAGAGAGATACATAGTAGCCGGGATATCACATGGATACAATGTATATGTTACAGCTATAGAGAGATACAGAGTAGCCGGGATATCCCATGGATACAATTTATATGTTACAGCTATAGAGAGATACAGAATAGCCGGGATATCACGTGGATACAATGTATATGTTATAGCTATAGAGAGATACAGAGTAGCCAGGATATTACATGGATACAATGTATATGTTACTTCTATAGAGAGATACAGAGTAGCCGGGATATCACATGGATACAATGTATATGTTACAGCTATAGAGAGATACATAGTAGCCGGGATATCACATGGATACAATGTATATGTTACAGCTATAGAGAGATACAGAGTAGCCGGGATATCACATGGATACAATGTATATGTTACAGCTATAGAGAGATACAGAGTAGCAGGGATATCACATGGATACAATGTATATGTTACAGCTATAGAGAGATACAGAGTAGCCGGGATATCACATGGATACAATGTATATGTTACAGCTATAGAGAGATACAGAGTAGCCGGGATATCACATGGATACAATGTATATGTTACAGCTATAGAGAGATACAGAGTAGCCGGGATATCACATGGATACAATGTATATGTTACAGCTATAGAGAGATACAGAGTAGCCGGGATATCACATGGATACAATGTATATGTTACAGCTATAGAGAGATACAGAGTAGCCGGGATATCACATGGATACATTGTATATGTTACAGCTTTAGAGAGATACAGAGTAGCCAGGATATCACATGGATACAATGTATATGTTACAGCTATAGAGAGATACAGAGTAGCCGGGACATCACATGGATACAATGTATATGTTACAGCTATAGAGGGATACAGAGTAGCCGGGATATCGCATGGATACAATGTATATGTTACAGCTATAGAGAGATACAGAGTAGCCGGGACATCACATGGATACAATGTATATGTTACAGCTATAGAGAGATACAGAGTGTCCGGGATATCACATGGATACAATGTATATGTTACAGCTATAGAGAGATACATAGTAACCGGGATATCACATGGATACAATGTATATGTTACAGCTATAGAGAGATACAGAGTAGCCGGATATCACATGGATACATTGTATATGTTACAGCTATAGAGAGATACAGAGTAGCCGGGATATCACATGGATACAATGTATATGTTACAGCTATAGAGAGATACAGAGTAGCCGGGATATCACATGGATACATTGTATATGTTACAGCTATAGAAAGATACAGAGTAGCCCGGATATCACATGGATACAATGTATATGTTACAGCTATAGAGAGATACAGAGTAGCCGGGATATCACATGGATACAATGTATATGTTACAGCTATAGAGAAATACAGAGTAGCCGGGATATCACATGGATACAATGTATATGTTACAGCTATAGAAAGATACAGAGTAGCCCGGATATCACATGGATACAATGTATATGTTACAGCTATAGAGAGATACAGAGTAGCCGGGATATCACATGGATACAATGTATATGTTACAGCTATAGAGATACAGAGTAGCCGGGATATCACATGGATACAATGTATATGTTACAGCTATAGAGAAATACAGAGTAGCCGGGATATCACATGGATACATTGTATATGTTACAGCTATAGAGAGATACAGAGTAGCCGGGATATCACATGGATACAATGTATATGTTACAGCTATAGAGAGATACAGAGTAGCCGGGATATCACATGGATACAATGTATATGTTACAGCTATACAGAGATACAGAGTAGCCGGGATATCACATGGATACAATGTATATGTTACAGCTATAGAGAGATACAGAGTAGCCGGATATCACATAGATACAATGTATATGTTACAGCTATAGAGAGATACAGAGTAGCCGGGATATCACTTGGATACAATGTATATGTTACAGCTATAGAGAGAGACAGAGTAGCCGGGATATCACATGGATACAATGTATATGTAACAGCTATAGAGAGATACAGAGTAGCCGGGATATCACATGGATACAATGTATATGTTACAGCTATAGAGAGATACAGAGTAGCCGGGATATCACATGGATACAATGTATATGTTACAGCTATAGAAAGATACAGAGTAGCCGGGATATCACATGGATACAATGTATATGTTACAGCTATAGAGAGATACAGAGTAGCCGGGATATCCCATGGATACAATGTATATGTTACAGCTATAGAGAGATACAGAGTAGCCAGGATATCACATGGATACAATGTATATGTTACAGCTATAGAGAGATATAGAGTAGCCGGGATATCACATGGATACAATGTATATGTTACAGCTATAGAAAGATACAGAGTAGCCGGGATATCACATGGATACAATGTATATGTTACAGCTATAGAGGGATACAGAGTAGCCGGGATATCGCATGGATACAATGTATATGTTACAGCTATAGAGAGATACAGAGTAGCCGGGATATCACATGGATACAATGTATATGTTACAGCTATAGAGAGATACAGAGTAGCCGGGATATCACATGGATACAATGTATATGTTACAGCTCTACAGAGATACAGAGTAGCCGGGATATCACATGGATACATTGTATATGTTACAGCTATAGAGAGATACAGAGTAGCCGGGATATCACATGGATACAATGTATATGTTACAGCTATAGAGAGATACAGAGTAGCCGGGATATCACATGGATACAATGTATATGTTACAGCTATAGGGAGATACAGAGTAGCCGGGATATCACATGGATACAATGTATATGTTACAGCTATAGAGAGATACAGAGTAGCCGGGATATCACATGGATACAATGTATATGTTACAGCTATAGAGAGATACAGAGTAGCCGGATATCACATGGATACAATGTATATGTTACAGCTATAGAGAGATACAGGGTAGCCAGATATCACATGGATACATTGTATATGTTACAGCTATAGAGAGATACAGGGTAGCCAGGATATCACATGGATACAATGTATATGTTACAGCTATAGAGAGATACAGAGTAGCCAGGATATCACATAGATACAATGTATATGTTACAGCTATAGAGAGATACAGAGTAGCCGGGATATCACATGGATACAATGTATATGTTACAGCTATAGAGAGATACAGAGTAGCCAGGATATCACATGGATACATTGTATATGTTACAGCTATAGAGAGATACAGAGTAGCCAGGATATCACATGGATACAATGTATATGTTACAGCTATAGAGAGATACAGAGTAGCCGGGATATCACATGGATACAATGTATATGTTACAGCTATAGAGAGATACGGAGTAGCCGGGATATCACATGGATACATTGTATATGTTACAGCTATAGAGAGATACAGAGTAGCCAGGATATCACATGGATACAATGTATATGTTACAGCTCTACAAAGATACAGAGTAGCCGGGATATCACATGGATACATTGTATATGTTACAGCTATAGAGAGATACAGAGTAGCCGGGATATCACATGGATACAATGTATATGTTACAGCTATAGAGAGATACAGAGTAGCCGGGATATCACATGGATACAATGTATATGTTACAGCTATAGAGAGATACAGAGTAGCCGGGATATCACATGGATACAATGTATATGTTACAGCTATAGAGAGATACAGAGTAGCCGGGATATTACATGGATACAATGTATATGTTACAGCTATAGAGAGATACAGAGTAGCCGGGATATCACATGGATACAATGTATATGTTACAGCTATAGAGAGATACAGAGTAGCCGGATATCACATGGATACAATGTATATGTTTACAGCTATAGAGAGATACAGAGTAGCCGGATATCACATGGATACAATGTATATGTTACAGCTATAGAGAGATACAGAGTAGCCGGGATATCACATGGATACAATGTATATGTTACAGCTATAGAGAGATACAGAGTAGCCGGGATATCACATGGATACAATGTATATGTTACAGCTATAGAGAGATACAGAGTAGCCAGGGATATCACATGGATACAATGTATATGTTACAGCTATAGAGAGATACAGAGTAGCCGGGACTATCACATGGATACAATGTATATGTTACAGCTATAGAGAGATACAGAGTAGCCGGGATATCACATGGATACATTGTATATGTTACAGCTATAGAGAGATACAGAGTAGCCGGGATATCACATGGATACAATGTATATGTTACAGCTATAGAGAGATACAGAGTAGCCGGGATATCACATGGATACAATGTATATGTTACAGCTATAGAGAGATACAGAGTAGCCGGGATATCACATGGATACAATGTATATGTTACAGCTATAGAGAGATACAGAGTAGCCGGGATATCACATGGATACAATGTATATGTTACAGCTATAGAGATACAGAGTAGCCGGGATATTATATGGATACAATGTATATGTTACAGCTATAGAGAGATACAGAGTAGCCGGGATATCACATGGATACAATGTATATGTTACAGCTATAGAGAGATACAGAGTAGCCGGGATATCACATGGATACAATGTATATGTTACAGCTATAGAGAGATACAGAGTAGCCGGGATATCACATGGATACAATGTATATGTTACAGCTATAGAGAGATACAGAGTAGCCGGGATATCACATGGATACAATGTATATGTTACAGCTATAGAGAGATACAGAGTAGCCGGGATATCACATGGATACAATGTATATGTTACAGCTATAGAGAGATACAGAGTAGCCGGGATATCACATGGATACAATGTATATGTTACAGCTATAGAGAGATACAGAGTAGCCGGGATATCACATAGGATACAATGTATATGTTACAGCTATAGAGAGATACAGCTATAGAGAGATACAGAGTAGCCGGGATATCACATGGATACAATGTATATGTTACAGCTATAGAGAGATACAGAGTAGCCGGGATATCACATGGATACAATGTATATGTTACAGCTATAGAGAGATACAGAGTAGCCGGGATATCACATGGATACAATGTATATGTTACAGCTATAGAGAGATACAGAGTAGCCGGGATATCACATGGATACAATGTATATGTTACAGCTATAGAGAGATACAGAGTAGCCGGGATATCACATGGATACAATGTATATGTTACAGATATAGAGAGATACATAGTAGCCGGGATATCACATGGATACAATGTATATGGTACAGCTATAGAGGGATACAGAGTAGCCGGGATATCACATGGATATAATGTATATGTTACAGCTATAGAGAGATACAGAGTAGCCGGGATATCACATGGATACACTGTATATGTTACAGCTATAGAGAGATACAGAGTAGCCGGGATATTACATGGATACAATGTATATGTTACAGCTATAGAGAGATACAGAGTAGCCGGGATATTACATGGATACAATGTATATGTTACAGCTATAGAGAGATACAGAGTAGCCGGGATATCACATGGATACAATGTATATGTTACAGCTATAGAGAGATACAGAGTAGCCGGGATATTACATGGATACAATGTATATGTTACAGCTATAGAGAGATACAGAGTAGCCGGGACATCACATGGATACAATGCATATGTTACAGCTATAGAGAGATACAGAATAGCCGGGATATCACATGGATACAATGTATATGTTACAGCTATAGAGAGATACAGAGTAGCCGGGATATTACATGGATACAATGTATATGTTACAGCTATAGAGAGATACAGAGTAGCCGGGACATCACATGGATACAATGCATATGTTACAGCTATAGAGAGATACAGAATAGCCGGGATATCACATGGATACAATGTATATGTTACAGCTATAGAGAGATACAGAGTAGCCGGGATATCACATGGATACAATGTATATGTTACAGCTATAGAGAGATACAAAGTAGCCGGGATATCACATGGATACAATGTATATGTTACAGCTATAGAGAGATACAGAGTAGCCGGGATATTACATGGATACAATGTATATGTTACAGCTATAGAGAGATACAGAGTAGCCGGGATATCACATGGATACAATGTATATGTTACAGCTATAGAGAGATACAGAGTAGCCGGGATATCACATGGATACAATGTATATGTTACAGCTATAGAGAGATAAAAAGTGGCAGGAATATCACATGGATACAATGTATATGTTACAGCTATAGAGGGATACAGAGTAGCCGGGACATCACATGGATACAATGTATATGTTACAGCTATAGAGAGATACAGAGTAGCCGGGATATCCCATGGATACAATGTATATGTTACAGCTATAGAGAGATACAGAGTAGCCGGGATATTACATGGATACAATGTATATGTTACAGCTATAGAGAGATACAGAGTAGCCGGGATATCACATGGATACAATGTATATGTTACAGCTATAGAGAGATACAGAGTAGCCGGGATATCCCATGGATACAATGTATATGTTACAGCTATAGAGAGATACAGAGTAGCCGGGATATTACATGGATACAATGTATATGTTACAGCTATAGAGAGATACAGAGTAGCCGGGATATTACATGGATACAATGTATATGTTACAGCTGTAGAGAGATACAGAGTAGCCGGGATATCCCATGGATACAATGTATATGTTACAGCTATAGAGAGATACAGAGTAGCCGGGATATCCCATGGATACAATGTATATGTTACAGCTCTACAGAGATACAGAGTAGCCGGGATATCACATGGATACAATGTATATGTTACAGCTATAGAGAGATACAGAGTAGCCGGGATATCACATGGATACATTGTATATGTTACAGCTATAGAGAGATACAGAGTAGCCGGGATATCACATGGATACAATGTATATGTTACAGCTATAGAGAGATACAGAGTAGCCGGGATATCACATGGATACAATGTATATGTTACAGCTATAGAGAGATACAGAGTAGCCGGGATATCACATGGATACAATGTATATGTTACATCTATAGACAGATACAGAGTAGCCGGGATATCACATGGATACAATGTATATGTTACAGCTATAGAGAGATACAGAGTAGCCGGGATATCACATGGATACAATGTATATGTTACAGCTATAGAGAGATACAGAGTAGCCGGGATATCACATGGATACAATGTATATGTTACAGCTATAGAGAGATACAGAGTAGCCGGGATATCCCATGGATACAATGTATATGTTACAGCTATAGAGAGATACAGAGTAGCCGGGATATCACATAGATACATTGTATATGTTACAGCTATAGAGAGATACAGAGTAGCCGGGATATCACATGGATACATTGTATATGTTACAGCTATAGAGAGATACAGAGTAGCCGGGATATCACATGGATACAATGTATATGTTACAGCTATAGAGAGATACAGAGTAGCCGGGATATCACATGGATACAATGTATATGTTACAGCTATAGAGAGATACAGAGTAGCAGGAATATCACATGGATACAATGTATATGTCACAGCTATAGAGAGATACAGAGTAGCCGGGATATCACATATATACAATGTATATGTTACAGCTATAGAGAGATACAGAGTAGCCGGGACATCACATGGATACAATGTATATGTTACAGCTATAGAGAGATACAGAGTAGCCAGGATATCACATGGATACAATGTATATGTTACAGCTATAGAGAGATACAGAGTAGCCGGGATATCACATGGATACAATGTATATGTTACAGCTATAGAGAGATACAGAGTAGCCGGGATATCACATGGATACAATGTATATGTTACAGCTATAGAGGGATACAGAGTAGCAGCTATATCACATGGATACAATGTATATGTTACAGCTATAGAGAGATACAGAGTAGCCGGGATATCACATGGATACAATATATATGTTACAGCTATAGAGAGATACAGAGTAGCCGGGATATCACATAGATACAATGTATATGTTACAGCTATAGAGAGATACAGAGTAGCCGGGACATCACATGGATACAATGTATATGTTACAGCTATAGAGAGATACAGAGTAGCCGGGATATCACATAGATACATTGTATATGTTACAGCTATAGAGAGATACAGAGTAGCCGGGATATCACATAGATACATTGTATATGTTACAGCTATAGAGAGATACAGAGTAGCCGGGATATCACATGGATACAATGTATATGTTACAGCTATAGAGAGATACAGAGTAGCCGGGATATCACATGAATACATTGTATATGTTACAGCTATAGAGAGATACAGAGTAGCCGGGATATCACATGGATACAATGTATATGTTACAGCTATAGAGAGATACAGAGTAGCCGGGATATCACATGGATACAATGTATATGTTACAGCTATAGAGAGATACAGAGTAGCCGGGATATCACATGGATACAATGTATATGTTACAGCTATAGAGAGATACAGAGTAGCCGGGATATCACATGGATACAATGTATATGTTACAGCTATAGAGAGATGCATAGTAGGCGGGATATCACAATGTATATGTTACAGCTATAGAGAGATACAGAGTAGCCGGGATATCACATGGATACAATGTATATGTTACAGCTATAGAGAGATACATAGTAGCCGGGATATCACATGGATACAATGTATATGTTACAGCTATAGAGAGATACAGAGTAGCCGGGATATCACATGGATACAATGTATATGTTACAGCTATAGAGAGATACAGAGTAGCCGGGATATCACGTGGATACAATGTATATGTTACAGCTATAGAGAGATACAGAGTAGCCGGATATCACATGGATACAATGTATATGTTACAGCTATAGAGAGATGCATAGTAGGCGGGATATCACAATGTATATGTTACAGCTATAGAGAGATACAGAGTAGCCGGGATATCCCATGGATACAATGTATATGTTACAGCTATAGAGAGATACAGAGTAGCCGGGATATCACATGGATACAATGTATATGTTACAGCTATAGAGAGATACATAGTAGCCGGGATATCACATGGATACAATGTATATGTTACAGCTATAGAGAGATACAGAGTAGCCGGGATATCACATGGATACATTGTATATGTTACAGCTATAGAGAGATACGGAGTAGCCGGGATATCACATGGACACAATGGATATGTTACAGCTATAGAGAGATACAGAGTAGCCGGGATATCACATGGATACAATGTATATGTTACAGCTATAGAGAGATACAGAGTAGCCGGGATATCACATGGATACAATGTATATGTTACAGCTATAGAGAGATACAGAGTAGCCGGGATATCACATGGATACAATGTATATGTTACAGCTATAGAGAGATACAGAGTAGCCGGGATATCACATGGATACAATGTATATGTTACAGCTATAGAGAGATACAGAGTAGCCGGGATATCACATGGACACAATGGATATGTTACAGCTATAGAGAGATACAGAGTAGCCGGGATATCACATGGATACAATGTATATGTTACAGCTATAGAGAGATACAGAGTAGCCGGGATATCACATGGATACATTGTATATGTTACAGCTATAGAGAGATACATAGTAGCCGGGATATCACATGGATACAATGTATATGTTACAGCTATAGAGAGATACAGAGTAGCCGGGATATCACATGGATACAATGTATATGTTACAGCTATAGAGAGATACAGAGTAGCCGGATATCACATGGATACAATGTATATGTTACAGCTATAGAGAGATGCATAGTAGGCGGGATATCACAATGTATATGTTACAGCTATAGAGAGATACAGAGTAGCCGGGATATCACATGGATACAATGTATATGTTACAGCTATAGAGAGATACATAGTAGCCGGGATATCACATGGATACCAGTAATGGGCTAATTGTATATAAATCACAAATACATTACCTGGGTGTCTGGGTGTTGGGGGGGGGGGGTATATTTTAGTGAATATAATGTGTCTGTAATAAAGTTTGCAAGAAGAGTCATTACAACCAAAGTGCCAAACTTTACACAATATTTAACACACTCCCTGGCAGGACTATGCTTGATTGAGATGCTGATAGGCCCATTAACCCCTGACTTCCTGGGCACATTAGTGTTTATCTGCTCATATTGCTTCACATTAGTGATATTTACCTTCCATTGTGCTGCTCTCCAGTGATGGTGACTCTCCTGCCCCTGGTGCTGCCTTCACACCTCACTGATTCAATGCACAGGAGTTTATATGAGTAGGGTATGACATCAGCATCAGGGAGGAGACTGGGAGATCCCAGCAACTCAGGAATATGCACCTAGTCTGGGTATAGACATCAGCAGTGTCCATCCAATATGGCATCCCATGCACACACCACTGGATAGTAATGATTTCATAGAGCACTGTGGGATTTAACTCCTTAACAGCTGCTGAGATTTGTGTTTTATTTGGTAGTTGCTCAAATAACAAAACTAACAGGTATGAAATCTGATGGGCTATATCCACTAAGACCAGACACAAGCTGCAGTACAATATATATATAAAATCATAATATTGTAGTAAAAAGACCAATCAGTGTAAGGGGACTGGGAAAAACAAACCCAAGTACTTACAATGTGATACATTGTTATATTGAGTAAAATAATGGAACTACTAATCTTGTGGGGTGCTTTGGGAAAAAGCACTTCTTACGAGACTTGAAGCTCAAAACAGGGCCCTACATTTTCTGCTTGTTGTCAGTAATGTATGTTGTATATTTCCTTGTTCTTCTCCCCTGTACAGCGCTATGGAATATGTCGGCGCGATACAAATAAAAGTTAATAATAATAAGAGCATTATACAATATATAGCCTGATGGATCAGGTTATGGAAGAGTTACCCTGGAAAACAGTACAAGCTGACATGATATTTATATATATATATTATAAATTGTACCTTATTCACTAACACATAGACAGTCAACTGTAAGTGATTTGCTATTATAAAACTCACAACTAAATATAAATATTAGTAGCACTTTACTCATATGTCAGAATATACCATTTTTATAAGCAATGCACCTTTCTTCCAAATGAGACAACTTATGAGTAATACATAGTAAATGAATGTGCCTGGTCCCCAGTGTGTATGTGGGATCACGTGGTGCCTGCTCCAGGAGGTACATTTCAGCACTAGGTGTGTGGACAGCAGTCTCCTCTGGACAGCAGGTAGTTGGGTGAGTGTTTGAGGAGCCATAAGATGCTCTCTGTACATCCAGCATCTCCCACCCTGATATCTTTACCATAAAGTCTTCATCAGGATCTCCCAGCCCTGGCTGATCACGTGACCTCAGCATCCCCATCACTCATGGACAATCTGGGCCCTGCACCTACTTGCCCAGCTATGGATGGCTCTTTCTCTATGTGTTTTTCTCTTCTACAAACAAACAATGAAGGAAGCCTGTTGGGACACACCTGCCATATGGTAAAGTGCTTTTGATTAAATCATAAATCCAGTCTATATTGTGTTTTATTACATTTTTTTTCTTCCATAGAACAAATAGAGGGTTTAGGGAGCCAGGGTGCCCAGTGAGGTCTGTCTTTATGAGCACAGAGGCTGAGGTCCTTCCCCAGATGTCCCACCGTCTGGTCTACAGATAAAATATGTTGTAAACGTTTCAAACAAAATATTTGAAGAGCAAATATTAGCAAATGAAAATCCATACAGACCAGCTCACATAGCCAGTTAAATGACTAATTGGCCATCATTAGAAAGCTCTCACGGATCTGAGCACTTCACAGAGAATAGGGACAACTCTAAAATACCATATGTTGTAAATTATACATTAACTAAGCCCAAACCACAGCCAGCCTCCCATTGCCAGCCTCAATACCAGGTCAGGAGAGTTTTATTAAAGAGAAAACAAGTCTAATAGTGGCATATTGAGCAGAGCATCCAAATAAAGATAACAGGGCTGAGAGGCTGTGCCTGGCCCTGGAGACCAATCTATGTCTGTTACCTGTACATCAGGTACCATCAGCCTCCTACTGAGATGGTAGCATGAATCTGAGATGCCTCATAAGTCTCCTGTACAGATGCTACATCCAGGAATCTGCTACTATCCGGGAGCACAAGGGTTACAGTTAGGATTCATATCATTTGCAGGATAATTACATACACTGTTAGGGACACAAGGTGTTAATTAGAGACCCCTGTATATGTAGACCCTGTGTCTGTGGGAGGGAGATTTACTGAGGACCCCGAATAGTAACATGAGTGGGAGATGTCGGGGGCTGGGGGTGTCTGTGCGTAATGTAGAGGGGGCAGGATGGGTACAATGGAGTCCTCTGGGTATGGGATATCCTCTGGGGATGGGGCTGTATGGAGAGAACTCAATGCCCTCACATAAAGACACAAGAGAAGGAAATGCACTCAATATCCTGATATACAGACACCAGCAGAGCAAATACACTCAAAATCCCGACATACAGACACCAGCAGAGCAAATACACTCAATAACCCGACATACAGACACCAGCAGAGCAAATACACTCAAGATCCCGACATACAGGCACAAGAGAAGGAAATGCACTCAATATCCCCTATATACAGACAACAGCAGAGCAAATACACTTAATATCCCGACATATAGACACCAGCACTGCAAATACACTCAATATCCCGACATACAGACACCAGCAGAGCAAATACACTCAAGATCCCAACATACAGGCACAAGAGAAGGTAATGCACTCAATATCCCCTATATACAGACAACAGCAGAGCAAATACACTTAATATCCCGACATATAGACACCAGCACTGCAAATACACTCAATATCCCGACATACAGACACAAGAGAAGGAAATGCACTCAATATCCCGACATAGACACAAGAGAAGGAAATGCACTCAATATCCCGACATAAAGACATAAGATAAGGAAATGCACTTAATATTTTGACATACAGACCCCAGCAGAACGAATACACTCAATATCCCGACATAAAGGCACAAGAGAAGGAAATGTTCTCAATATCCTGATACAGAGACACTAACAGAAGAAATATAGTCCTCATATAGACACCTATCCTGGCACATAGACACTAAGACATGATGCACTTAATACCCTGACACAGAGACACCAGCAGAACAAATGCACTCAATATCTTGATATACTGACACCAAAAAAGCAAACACCCTCAATATACTGTTACACAGACCCCAGGACAAGAAATGCACTCAATATCCTGATACAGTCACCAGCACCTACTACACAGAATATAAACTAATATCCTGACACACAGGTATCAGTGCAAGATGTGCACTCAATATCCTGACACATAGACACCAGCACAGGGTATACACTCAATATCCTGATACAGTCACCAGCACCTACTACACAGAATATAAACTAATATCCTGACACACAGGTATCAGTACAAGATGTGCACTCAATATCCTGACACATAGACACCAGCACAGGGTATACACTCAATACCCTAATAGGCACCAGCTGAGAAGACACACTCAGTGTCCTGATACACATATTACTCTGATAGATGTTACCACTAAGGGTATATGTCAGTTTTGAGCAGTTTATGCAGCACTGAGACTAGTTTTGGAAACAAATCACAGTGACACATTGTGCCTCCATCTATCAGATGCCACACAAGGAAATGGCTCTTTAATGTGAGAATATAATAATTAATCTAACTGTGAAAAAGAGAGCTCAGAGGGAAAATAAATGAATATATGTAAATGAAAGGAATTTATATATTCACATTAATTAATGTGACCAGTATTCCTGGGGGGACTGATAACCTCCTCAATAATTAGGACTATGCACAAATTAGACACAGCTCTACTGAGGAGTCTGATATACATAACATAACATTGATACAAAACAAGGTTATGTTTATTTAGATAACTTACTCTTCACTTTGTGGCTTCTCTTACATTTTCCTATCATGTTGCCTCTCTCTGCCTAGAGCATCGAGGAACATCTGATATATGGCACAGACACTTCTTGATTGTATACACCCCATATCTCCATAAATTGTCTTATTATTGGAGCACCAGGGCCCATACAAATTATTCAGAACCCAATACTGCATTATAGGGTCCAAACCCATTTCTAAGATCCCAATATTATACTATTTCATGCAATGCATGAACACATAACCCAGCCAATCAAAACCCATTATCTACTGTTCTCCAGATTTCTGGAATTCTTGTAACTTAATCTAATATGGGGGTGAATACTTTTGCAGTATGGGGGTGGTGCAGCCTTTCTGAAGTTCTGGTACACAGTTATGGGGCATACTGACTGTTGTGGGTGTGCAGAGTTGGGTTCTTCAGAATGAGGGATGAAGGTTTCCATTTTGCATGTATTTAGGAAGAAGATGCCCTACTAGATCGCTACCTTGTCATGGTGAAAGAATTTGTGTACCTCAATGAAGCTGTGAGCTATACCATGTAGGGTCACCCAAGTTGGACAAGTCATAGCAGAGAGATCTGACAAATTGTAATTCACTGGAGAGGGAACATGATCAATTAAGCAAGCCCGTAACTCCCATTTCAAATCGGACAATAGAAAATGAGACTGTCATTACGGCAGTAAAACATGGAGGTTACGTGTCAATCAATTAGGTTCGGGGGACGCGATGGGACTCGCAAACCTGCAAAATAAAGAATTATGAAAATGAATGCCAATACTGTTCTAGTTCATGTGGGTGGCCTGATATGTATTACCCCTTTGATAGCCAAGATCGATTTAGCTCCCAAAATGACACATAAAAATACATGTAATTTCCTGCCGATTTGCAGGCTTGAGACTGTTGTGCAATTAATTCTAATGTCTATCATCGCTTTTCCGGGTTATTTACAGGGCAGTAGTGATTTTTTATTTGCATTTACAGTGCTACGAAGCGGTGTTTAACCCCTTGCTGGTCCTCACTAGCACTTGTAGGATTTTTTCCTTCATTTGCCATTTACAGGTGTGAAAACATTTGCGGGCTTGGGGAATTGGAGCAATTTGAATAGCGATTAGTGATTTTAGCCATCGTGACTCCTGCTGAAGTGAAAGATCAAAGGCTTCAGGAGGCTGTAAGTTACACAAAATTCTATAATTCCTGTAATACATGATTGTCGTGGTGAAGGGGCTTGTGTACTTCAATGAAGCTGTGAGCTATCCCATGTTGGGTCACCCAAGATGGACAGGTCATAGCAGAGAGATCAGATTAATCATTTTCCACTGGAGAAGGAACTGGCAACCCACACCAGTATCTTTGCCAAGAAGCACAACCAGAGACATGATGTACCTGGTGTGCTCCAGGAAATATATTTATATATATTTATCTATTTATATATATTTAAGGATATGTAAAAATATATTAAAAAAAATATATTTTTTTAAATAATTTACTACTGCGATGCAGCTGTTTGTAATTTAATTCACTAATAAAAGCAAAATCAAACCAGAAGGGATTATAACTGCCCATTTCATTACTCGTTCTCGTTTCCAAGCCCTGTGAGTTACCAGGTTACGTTGTCCCTTCTCCTTTAGCCTTTTGCTCAGTTCTTCTGCTCCTACAGTCTGAGCATCTTCATTTAAACCATTTCTTCATATTCTTCGTACTTCCCCGGCAGGAATTCCCTTGTAAGCTATTTGTATCAATAGGCTTATGGAAAAGAGCGGTATTAGGCAAATTCAACTTATTTTTACAGATAGCCAAGTCAAAAAATTAGACAATTTTGGCATTTGTCTCCCGTGATAATTACAACTTATTATTACTGATAATACTCCTGGACTCCTTGGTAACTTTCCATAAAATGAATAAATCTTCTATATACCAGTGCCACATAGTTACCAGACTGTTATAATCATAATTTGTGGTATAATATAATGACTGTTTGATCCTTTCACCACTCAAGGTGCAGGTGGCCACAAGCAGTGTCCATCCATGTACCTCAGATCTGTTCTGTCTCTTTAAGGATGTGCACCACGTCTCATATCTACGGTTGTAACTGGGCTACATACGGTACTTGTATTTTCACAATAAATATCAATTCCTGACAGAACCCAGGATGGTGTCCCAGATTCTTCTTGGTTTTAGTCAGAAGATATAATCATACTTATGGCTTCTCCCATCCTCTGCATACATTCAATAGAACTGAATAGAGATTGTGTCTTTCATTCTGCCAAGATGTCTAAACCTTTTAGCACCAATTTGCTGATGTTAGAGCAAAATCAAGTACAATCATTACAAATTGAAAGTTTTATTCATTTATTTTAAATGTTTAAACAATATTTTGCCCATTATCAAATCAAGTTCTTCATAAGATAATCCTATATGTGACACTGTAGTGGCCGGCTAATTATATATTATTGACAGTAATAAGAGGAATCCTAGTAGGATTCTTAATTGTATACAGAGAAGTATTAGCATAAAAGACCAAAGCATCATCAGGGTCATTGGTACGGCCTCGTCCAGTGTCCAGTTCTGTAGACCAGGGTATAAATACCAACCACATGAAGAAACACCTCTCAACACTAATATCTATATCTTGGAGGAAGAATTGTTATGTTTGATAATTTACTTTACATTTTGCCCAAGGTATATAGATGACAATTGTGTATATTTGGTTAAATATGAAATAGAAATGTAAAACCACATTACTTTTTTTTGGCTTCATTCTTTTGCAAACCCTTTCTGTAAATTGGACACAATTCTACCTCCTATGAGCCTGGGAATCCCCCTTGGATTCCCCATATTAAAGTATAACCATGGAGGTCCTTATGGACTCCCATGGCACAAATATTAACCTGGCTTCATTCTTTTGCAAACACTTTTGGAGACAATTCATGTGTTCATTTAATAAAATTGTGAAATTCTAGTTTGGGAACAATTCCAATCTCCCATGAGGATATCTGGTTATAATCGACAGATATGGTGACACTTTGGTGAAAAATTTCATTTTTTTCCCAACAGTCCGAAGTTATAAACTACTTTCTCAGTTGTTAGTCTCCCTTAAATTGGTGCACTTGAATCTGCTAAAGATTTGACATCAAACGACTGACGTCTTCATGACAGGAAGTGATTGTTCTAAGAGATTCCAGTCTAAAAAAAGATACAGTGACGCAGAGTTACATTGTGATATTTGTAATATTTGCTAATGCAAAGTGACATTATGAATCAGTTACTGTGAATGTTCTTCCAGTAGATAAATATCAGCTTGTTATGAGATGACACATAGTTTAAAGTAACTTTAAATTGGAGATATATGTTGTAACGGAGCTGGGACACGCAGTCCAAAATCTCCGCTGGTATACGATAAAATACCCACGAGGCACTACAGTTTCACCATCCCCGACCTCCCATATTGGACGACACACAATTTGGGAGTCAAATGAATACTGACTTTTATTTTGTTATTGCAGAAATATTTATACATCTCTTTGGCCACAGGCAATACACATGCCCATATTTGGCTATACACAATACACACAAAGAGAACAATAGGGGGGGTCACACCTCCCTGGCAACTTTGATACAATCAGACACTGATTCAATTACACCTCTTTGTTCTTATCAGAGAATTAAAACACTTTGGAAAATGCAAGGATCCTTTACAACTTTCTTATCTCTTGAATCTCTGTAATAGGATTATCTATTAGCCTAGGTCTGCAAAAGTCTGGCTAATATTCTGCAGAGCATCAACCAGCATACATATTGTAGGATCATATTTTAACCATAATAATCATAAAACAGGGTAAAACAGTGATGGGTTCCGCTACACACCTCCCCCGTGACCATAAGCCGGCATACACGGTCTGATCCCAACGGATCGGCCTGGGGATGTCCGGACAAAAGTATTTGTTGGTCAATTCTCTAGTTTGACAACCCATCAGCATTACTGCAATTCACATTTATTCACATTTCCCATATCCCCAGATAGCTGGGATCTGAGCGCACAAAACCACCGAATAGCGCTCAGATCCTCTTCACACAGTTCAATTGCCATGTAGCTAAAGTCTTTCCCATAGTCTTTCATTATATGAATGGGCTCCATGGCACAGTTATCTGGGGTATCATGGTTCACACAGGGCAAGTACAGAATGACCCCCCTGTATGTAAAGGGCCAGAATGAGTGACCTACACTCTGGTATGGCTGAACACTGGTTCCAAAGGGCAATATGTACCAGGGCCATAGTCGCAGGGCAGGAGGCTGGCAAACAGTCCTCTCCAAGCCAAAGTGGCGAAGGGCACTTCGTCACACATCTCTCCTTTGGGGGGAAGTCTAACCAGGTACCTGGATATTTTGCTGGGGTGATGGTGCAACACGCTGAGGGGACTTGAGGGGCAGAGGCCAGCGGCACTCTGCCCTGATGCCAGCTCTTCTGCTGGTATAACCTGCAGGACCTCCTGCTCTGTACAAGGGACAAAGGGAGGGCAGAGGCCGACTGCACTCTGCCCCGCTGTCAGCTCTTCTGCTGGGGTACTTGGGACATATTCCGGCTCAGTAGCCAGGGAAACGCGGGGGTCAGTGGGGGTTAACATTTCCTCTGTTAACCCTGGGTCCACATTAGAAGTTAGCTGGGGAGGGGAATTTGTACTTACCCCCTCCTCCGGTTGTCCCAGTGACGGTAGTTGGGGATCTGGACAAGCTGTGGGCGCAGAGACCACGGTCCCATCTGCGCCGTCTGGGAGATTGGTGTCTCCCCTGGTTAGGGTAAACTGTTGCTGGGGGGGAAGGATGACACCTTCTGCCCCCTGTGTTTCACACTGCCGCTGGGGGGGAAGGACGACACCTTTGGCCCCCTGGGGTACCCACTGCCGCTGTGGAGGAAGGTCGACACCTTCTGCTCCCTGGGGTACACACTGCCGCTGGGGGGAAAGGACGACACCTTCTGCCCCCTGGGGTTCACACTGCCGCTGAGGGGGAAGGACGACACTTTCTGCTCCCTGGGGTACACACTGCTGCTGGGGGGAAAGGATGACACCTTCTGCCCCCTGGGGTACCCACTGCCGCTGTGGAGGAAGGTCGACACCTTCTGCTCCCTGAGGTACACACTGCCGCTGGGGGGGAAGGACGACACCTCCTGCCCCCTGGGGTTCACACTGCCGCTGAGGGGGAAGGACGACACCTTCTGCCCCCTGGAGGGCCGGTAGAGAGACCTCGGTCCCATCTCTACATGCCATCTGGAGGTCATCCCAGGACCAGTCAATGAAGTCTGGTTCTGCTTGTCGAGTAGGTTGGGGCTGCACAAGGCTGAGCAGGTGTTGGTAGTCCTGCTCCAGCTCCCACTCTCTCGCTACCAGGTGGGTCATGTCTTTGCTCACCTCGCCTTCATCATCCCAGACATACATGCCCATCCGGTAGTCGTAGATGTCCCAAAACCTAGACCCCTCCGTGCTGCCAAGATCAATATCGTCCTCCAAGGCATCCCATAATAAACCCGGGCCATCATAATCATCCCCCTCCGGTAAGTCGTGTTCAGCCGTCCAGGGGGTAAGTCGAACGGTATACCACCAGAGGGCCTGGTATGCGTTGTCTAGCCAGATCTCTCGCCATACCAGGGTCTCTAGTCTTGTCACCCACTCATCCAGGGGCTGCTCTCCCAATAGATACATCCGCATCGCCACACGCTTCTGTAGCCGCTGCTCATCACTGGGGAGACTCTCACCTCGCCGCCATTGGGCATCTTGCAGGGCATCATACCAGAGTTCCATTCTGTCTGTTTCCCTGTAGTCTGCGGCCTCCTTCTCATCCTCATCATGGAACGCTGTCCGAAAACTAGCCGGTTCCATCCTGCTGTAGCCAGGGGCGCTGTACGGATACTAGCGTTGCCCTCAATCTGTACTCCACGGAATGGTGTCTCCTGTAGCTGTCCTTCTGACCGTGGGAACAATTCCACCACTTGCCAACAAATGTAACGGAGCTGGGACACGCAGTCCAAAATCTCCGCTGGTATACGATAAAATACCCACGAGGCACTACAGTTTCACCATCCCCGACCTCCCATATTGGACGACACACAATTTGGGAGTCAAATGAATACTGACTTTTATTTTGTTATTGCAGAAATATTTATACATCTCTTTGGCCACAGGCAATACACATGCCCATATTTGGCTATACACAATACACACAAAGAGAACAATAGGGGGGGTCACACCTCCCTGGCAACTTTGATACAATCAGACACTGATTCAATTACACCTCTTTGTTCTTATCAGAGAATTAAAACACTTTGGAAAATGCAAGGATCCTTTACAACTTTCTTATCTCTTGAATCTCTGTAATAGGATTATCTATTAGCCTAGGTCTGCAAAAGTCTGGCTAATATTCTGCAGAGCATCAACCAGCATACATATTGTAGGATCATATTTTAACCATAATAATCATAAAACAGGGTAAAACAGTGATGGGTTCCGCTACATATGTGTTTTATTATTTATTCTCATTCAATATCTCCATCAATATCTAGGTATGTAAGTGCATGAACTAGTGTATATCTCCCTTTTTTATATTTAATGTCATACATTGTATCCCATGTAGACTTTCTTAAAGGTTACTGTAATGGTTCAGCTTTCATAACTTTTAAGTAGTTAAAGATATATATAAGATTCCTAGGTTTCAAATGTTTGGTAAGAAACAGGCAGTAATTATCAGAAAAATGTGTGTTATAAGTTCAGTATAGTTACAAAGTTATAGGCAGAAAACTAAAATCCAGCTTTGCATACCCACAGGGAGCTTTGAGAACCAAGTACACAGAGGAGAAGCAGCCAGATATGTTTGACCTTTTTGGTAGGGTGACTTTACAGCACAGGAACCCCAGCGCTTGATACAAATGGACCTATATTAAGGAATTTCCTTAACTTCCATCTTCAGGTATTTTGACCTGGGTGTGTTTTATGGATTCCCTCGTTCTGTGATATCTTTACTTTGGACTCTGATCCTCTGCACAGTCTATTTCTGCAGTTTGTTATTCCAGACCTCCTGTTTGCTTATCCAAGCTTCTGCAAACCAAGAACTGCAACCCGTTCATTTGGACGTCTCGCTCCTGTGGTTCCTGCTCCTGCACTCTCTCCCACTGTTGTGGTCCCTACAGGCTGGTTGGCAGACCTCCTGTTTCTGTGGTCCCTGCTTCTGCAGCCAGTCCAAGATGAGATTTCCTAGTACTATGATTGATCCTTGATCCTGCAACAGGTCCACCTGAACCTCCGGCTCCTTTGGTCCCTGTTACTTTGGATCTCCTCTGGATTTACAGACCAGCAGCCTTCCCTCTACCTTCGGCTAGATTGCTACATTCTGGTTTGTTGGGCCTTTCCTGATACTGGGCTCCTATTGACTCTGACTGTCGGTCCCAACAGGACAACTCTACTGGAAATTGGAGGCATCCTAGAGCATTTTCAGGGGAAGGTATAAGTGGAAAATTCCAAACAGTCCAACAACTTAACCAATCTCCCACCCCTCTCTCTTATCTGAAATAAATCAACCAATCCATTAATTGGGTTCAATTTCCTAGGTGCCTGTGACAAGTGGCTTGGTGCCTGCTAATCGCCAATGAAAACCTCTCTGACAAAGATATTTGCTCTCTGTCCTCCCCACTTTTTACCTTTCCAGGCCCTGCTAATTCCATCACAAGGAAATTTGAACAATGGATAGGGATGCCTGATAGCTGTAGTTCTTCCATGAGAAGTCAATGGGATTCCTCCCTGCTCGACTAGCTGACTCCACTGTTCCAGTGTTTAGGATTTCCAGTATTCCTTTGATCCAGTGTTCCTGTGTTCCAGCTCCTGTCGAGCATCATCCAGGATGTTGAGTGCTAGGTACTCCCTCACATATCCGGAACCAACGCCTAACTGGTGGGAGTTCCAAAGCGTTGCCGGTCCAGCTGCCTGGATTCCATTAACAGCTAATTAAGCAGCCATCTATATCTGCTCCTAAGGCTGATCAGTTACTCCTGAATGGTCTGTGTTCCAATACCCTTTACTTGATCACAGAGAAAGGATCCTCGTTGGTGGTGGTTGGAGGCCACCTGGAGGCCAGGGTGTTGTGCCGTGACAAACTGGTGGTAGAAGTGGGATCAGCACTGAAACAGAAAGAGCCCATTGGTACAGCGTAACAGTCAAGCAGACTAAGATAATTTCTGTCTCCAAAAGTGTGTTCGAGTATGAGGTGTTCCAGATGTCCCAAGCAGACTGGGTTTCACCAGAACTGACAAGGACTATGTAATGATATAGGAATCACAAGGTTTTAGAGACCAGCAGCCTAGGTCAGCAATGATCCAATTCAGCAACTTGTAGGTGAAACAGGAACAAGCTTTATTGAAGGGAACAGGAACTACAATAATCTGGCAAGGTACATAGACAGGAAGTGCCTTATATAGGCCAAGGACCAGACACAGCTGAACAGACTAGTCACTGATACTTTTGCTAGAAGAGTCAAGGTTTATCAGATCTCAAGGAAATTCACAAAGGCAGGCTGGTGCAGTGGTAGGGAAGAGGTTCAGCAGCCTGGGAACCAGGGTTCAAAACCCAGCAGAGTCAATTCCTCACATTACCCCCGAATCTATAGGTTCAGCCTCTGGATGCCCTATTACCCGGTTTAACAGGGTACTGCACATGAAAAGACCGAAGAAGATCAGGAGGGTGAATATTGTCCACTGGTTCCCACGAACTATCCTCCTCACCATAGCCTTTCCAACGAACCAGATACTGAAGCTTTTTGCGGAAGATCCTGGAGTCCAGAATTTTCTACATCTCGTATTCATCCTCAACATCCCCGAGGACTGGAGGTGGGGCAGGCAGGGCTCGGCTAGGGAAAGTGTTGTCATGGAAAGGTTTCAGCAGTGCAACATGAAACACCGGATGTATTCGCATGGAATCTGTAAGTTGCAAATGAAAAGTGACAGCATTGATCTGAGTGATGATCTCAAAAGGTCCCATGAAACTCTGACCGAATTTATGAGAAGGAACCCTAAGCTTAAGATTCCTTGTTGACAGCCAAACCTTGTCACCAACATGATAAACTGGGGCCTCCGTTCTATGCCTATCAGCAGCTCTCTTGTAACATTCCTGAGCCTCCAAAAGAGTCTCCTTCAACAGGTCTTGGGAATCTCGTAAGGTGGTTAGCCGATCAGTGACTGCAGGAATGGAATTAGTAATTGGGAGATTTACTAGAAAGGTTGGATGGTAACCATAGTTGGCAAAAAATGGGCTCAGAGAAGTGGAGCAGTGTTGGGTATTGTTACAGGCAAACTCTGCCGTGGGTAGAAAATCCAGCCAGTCATCCTGCAGGTAACTAATATAGCACCGCAAATATTGCTCTCAAGTCTGGTTGGTTCATTCAGTCTGTCCATTACTTTGTGGGTGAAAAGCTGATGACAGATTTACATTAATACCTAGATTAGAGCAAAAATGTTTCCAAAAACGAAATGTAAACTGCACTCCCCTGTCAGAAACGACTTCATCAGGCACTCCATGCAAGCAAAATATTTCCCGAATAACCAGGTCAGCCGTCTGTTTAGCTGAAGGGAGACCACGAGCTGGTATGAAATGACCCATCTTAGTTAACCTGTCCACAACAACAAGAATGGTAGTGTATTCCTTAGAGGGAGGTAGTTCCACAATAAAGTCCATGGATATAGATCCCCAGGGACGATGAGGAATCGGAAGAGGCTGAAGCAAGCCAACAGGGGATGAGCGAGGAGTCTTATGTCTGGCACATACATCACAAGAGGACACATACTTCTTAACATCCTCATAATACGTTGGCCACCAAAAGGATCGGGCGAGTAACTCTTGTGTCTTTCGGATTCCTGGATGACCTGCTGGTTTTGAGTCATGGTATAGACGTAAAAGGTCCAGTCGCACTGACTCCGGAGCAAACAGACGTGGTTGAAAAATCCAAAACCCATTAAGCATCATCATATGGAGATCACGAGGAGGATCACGAAGAACTGGATCTTCAGCGTAGCCCTTTTTAATGCGAGACATCAGATCAGAAGGAAATGTAACTCCAATAAATATATCCTCCGGCAAGATGGTGGTCTTGGTTACGGTAGTAAGGAGGGGGTCAGCTATTCTAGACAAGGCATCCGCCTTACCATTCTTGGAGCCAGGACGGTATGTAACCAAAAAATTAAACCTCAAGAAGAATAGGGACCAGCGTGCTTGTCTGGCTGACAGTCTCTTAGCGGATCGAATACATTCCAGATTTTTGTGATCTGTGAGGACAATAATTGGATGGGTGGCTCCCTCCAAGAGATGTCTCCATTCGGTGAAGGCAGCTTCTATAGCCAATAGTTCTTTATTCCCTATGTCAGTTTCTTTCTGCTGGCACCATCTGGCGGGAATAGAAGGCACACGGATGTCACAGCATCTTAGGTGCAGTCCTTTGAGACAGTATTGCACCAACAGCTGAATCAGAAGCATCAACTTCCACAATAAATGGTAATTCCGGCTGAGGATGTACCAGGACGGGGGCAGATGTAAACAGAGTCTTTAATCGGGAGAATGCGGTATCCGCCTTATCGGACCACTGAAAAGGAGTCCCTTTACGTGTAAGTTCAGTGATCGGTGTAATAACGCCAGAGAAATCCTTAATGAAACACCTGTAAAAATTGGCAAACCCCACAAATCTCTGAATATCTTTTTCATTCTTGGGGATGGGCCAGTCCAGCACAGCTTTAATTTTACTTGCGTCCATACTTAAACCTTTAGGAGTTATTACATACCCCAGGAATTGAATTTCTGTTTGTTCAAACTCACATTTTTCTAGTTTAATGTATAGGCGGTGGGTACGAAGGCGCTCCAGAACTATACGGACCTGTTTTCTGTGGTTTTCAAGATTATCAGAAAATATTAGGATATCATCCAAATATGCCACAACAAACTGATCCAGGAGATCTCGTAGTACATCATTGATAAGATGCTGGAAAGTTGCAGGGGCATTACACAGCCCAAAAGGCATTACTAGATATTCATAATGCCTGTACCTGGTTCTGAAAGCTGTTTTCCATTCATCATTTGGTCTTATGCGAACCAGATTATATGCCCCCCGAAGATCAAGCTTCATAAATATTTTAGCTGAGCGAAGTCTCTCCAAAAGTTCAGGAATGAGAAGCAAGGGGTAGCGGTTTTTAACAGTGATGTTATTAATGTCCCTGTAGTCAACGCATGGCTGTAAGCTGCCATCTTTCTTTTCTACAAAGAATATAGGAGCTCCTGCTGGAGAAGTAGATGGTCCAATAAAGCCTTTGGCAAGATTTTCTTGTATGTATTCATGAAGAGCTTTCAATTCAGGCTCAGAAAGGGAATATATACGGCCAAATGGGATAGGAGCCCCAGGTAACAGCTCTATTGGGCAATCATAGGGCCTGTGTGGTGGAAGCTGATCAGCATTCTTCTTATCACAGACATCTGAAAAATCCCGATATTGTAGAGGAAGCTTAGTCAAGTTTGTAGTAACCATTTCATTAATTGTTGTGGCAACAGGTGTTACCTTAGAGGGTTGACAATTCATTAAGCAGTGTTCTGAAGGAAAGGACAAAGTTCTGATCTTCCAATCAATCTGTGGGTTATGCAGAGCAATCCATGGTACCCCCAAAATCACTGGAAACTGTGTTGAGGAAATTAGGTGGAAAGAGATAGCCTCATGGTGATTCACTTCCACAGTCAACTTTAAGGGCACAGTCTCATGTGTAACTGGGCCTGACGTAAGTGGAGAACCGTCTACTGTCTCCATTAACACAGGTGAAGAGTTAGGGATAGACTGAATTCTATTTCCTGCTGCAAATTTGATGTCCATAAAGTTTCCGCCTGCTCCAGAATCTATCATAGCTGTAGTTTAAATTTTACGAACACCACATTGCAATGTGATAGGCACCACAAAATGAGGATGTTGAGTCAACATACCCTCTTCACCATGAGCCAGAGAAAACAAGGGTTGTGTGACAGAATCCAGTTGATCTGAAATCTGAGGTTGGTGTTGAATCTGTGCACCCTCAGCCGCCATAGCTATTGTTCTTTTGGATTTGCTAGGGCAATTGGTGGCATAGTGCCCTGCACTACCACAATACAGGAAAAAAATTGTGAGTGCGTCGCCACTGTTTTTCTTCATTGGATAATGACCCTCTTATTAGATTTACCTGCATAGCCTCAGGCTCAGAGTCTGTAGGCGTTTGTGGGGTCGGAGTAGAATTTCTTGAATAGGAAATCGGAGTAGCACTTTGTCTAAAAGAGCCCTGTCTTTCCAATCTTCTTTCAGAAAGTCTCCGATCAATACGGATAGCCAAACGCACAAATGCATCAAAGTCAGCAGGAAGATCAACACGAGCTAGCTCATCTTTTATAGCTTCTGAGAGACCTTTTCTGAAGTGGAACCTCTGGGCTGATTGGTTCCAGGTAGTATCAGCAACCCACTGTCTGAATTCAGCAGCATATTCAGCTACAGAGCGCCTCCCTTGATGCAAAAGTGGCTTCTGCTGTAGCACATCAATTGGGGTCATCAAAAACTAGGCACATGGCCTCAAGAAAGTAATTTAAATTACCCAAGACTGGACTGTCCTGTTCCAGAAGAGGGGAGCCCCAAGCCAGGGCTTCATCTTTGAATAGGGAGAAAATAAATCCCACCTTCCCTCTTTCAGATGGAAATTGGTGAGGTAACATCATGAAGTGCAAACGGCATTGATTCAGGAAACCCCTAAATCTTTTGCAATCTCCTCCAAACTTTTCTGGTAGAGGCAAACGGGCGTCTTGTGCCGGTGTAACAGTAGCAGCCGCAACATCACGTGCCTTGTAGCTGGTATACTCACTGTGCATTGACTGAACTTTACTTTGCAGTTTAGCTACCTGGTCCTGCAGCACTTGAATGGTCTGTGCCTGGGTCTGCACGGTTCTTGCAGTAAAAGCAACCTGCTGGGCCAATGCAGAATCTGACCCGGCGGTCTCCATGAAAAGGCCAGATTATTCTGTAATGATATAGGAATCACAAGGTTTTGGAGACCAGCAGCCTGGGTCAGTAATGATCCAATTCAGCAACTTGTAGGTGAAACAGGAACAAGCTTTATTGAAGGGAACAGGAACCACAATAATCTGGCAAGGTACATAGACAGGAAGTGCCTTATATAGGCCAAGGACCAGACACCTGACAAGACACAGCTGAAGAGACTAGTCACTGATACTATTGCTAGCAGAGTCAAGGTTATCAGATCTCAATGAAATTCACAAAGGCAGGCTGGCACAGTGGTAGGGAAGAGGTTCAGCAGCCTGGGGACCAGGGTTCAAAACCCAGCAGAGTCAATTCCTCACAGACTATTAGAAGCTTCTGCTCACCATCGGGTATCAAGTTTTCATAGAATATATAAAATATTCTATATCTGCTCCTGAGGCTGACTGGCTACTCTTGAAAGGGGTGTGTGTCTATACCCCTTACTTGATCACTGTGAGAGGATCTACACTGGTGGTAATTGGAGTTTGCCTGGAGGACCGGGTTTGTGCCGTGCCCACCACCTATCTCTACAATTGTTACATGAGGTACCAGCTGTGATTGAGCTGTTCAAATCAGCAACACTCCTTACTTCTTCCAGTTTAAATAAAAGTTTAACTTCAATGATAAACAATTTCCTCTTGTACTTAAGGATCCCAAGCCTCCTTAAAAGAAAAATAACTTTACCTCATGTTGGCCAGAGAAATAACAGCCTTTGAAATAAATGACAGCCTTACTATCTGTGTCATAAACTTTTATAGACATCCCAAGGTAACAAACCTCCTAAACATATAATACAATATCAGAAAGACAAAATAACCCACTACAGTACGGTGGGAAAAAAGCTGAATGCACCATGTTTGATGCATCCCCATAGGTAGCCATAGCAGAAAATACCTTTAATTAGAAGTTGGTATTTAATTCCTTATTAAATTAAATAAAATATAAAGATTTCCAACAGAGCAGTGCTGGAGATGCAACACACAAAATGCCTATATGCTTCAAGTGTGGTAGAGATGCCTGAGAATAAAAACACTTCTGTGAAGATATGGAAGTAGAAAAAACTGTAGTTATAAATATTCCCAAGGGCTGCAAAATATTTCCCAATAATGAGAAACTGTGGCTAAACTTCTTCACATTAGATGCTGAACCATACCAGTTCACTAGAATAAAACCTACCATTGAAGCATGACTAGGTTATTAAAGTTACCCAATATGATGGCTCGTCATTGGTAGCCAAGAAATATCAAAGAATTACATCCTGGATACTATGGGCCCGATTCAATTGAGCAATCGTAAGTTACCGGAGCCCCTAAGTGAGGCCGTAAGTTAATGTGCTATTCAATTGGCGTCCTTTTGCGGGCTCCGGGCGGTTTACGGGTTAAAGTCTTGAAAACTTTGCGATGGTTAAACCCGGAATTTACAGCCTCCCAAAGCTTTCTGCAAGAGTTACGATCCCTAAAATCGCAAATCACTATTCAATTGCTTCAATTCCCCAAGCCCGCAAATGTTCACAAGAAAATCCTACAAGTGCTATGACAAACTTCTACTAGAGAGGACCCGCAAGGGGTTAAACCCTGTCCGCAGCACTGTCAATGCAAATAAAAAATCACTACTGCACTGTAAATTATGGGGAAAGCGTTGACAGACATTAGAGTTCATTGCGCAACAGTCTCAAGCTCGCGAATTGGCAGTAAAAACATTTATTTTTATGTTTCATTTCGTGATTATATCGATCTCAGGAATCAATGAGTTAATACATATCAGGCCACCCACATGGACTAGAACAGTATTAGCATTAATTCTCATCATTCTGTATTTTGAGGGTTTACGAGTCCCATTGCATATCGGACCCCCGAACCTAATTAACTGACATGTAACCTCCATGTTTTACTGCCGTAATGATGGCGGTCTCATTTTCTATTGGCTGTTTCACAATGGGAAGTTACGGCCTTGCTTAATTGATCATGTTCCCGCCCTGAACTGCTACGCACAAATGCATGATTTACAGAGTTGGTTTACGGCCCGTCATTTGCGGGCTCCTTCAATTGAATAGCACCGGAATCAGAGATGAACGGGATTCGGGCTGGCAATTGAATTGGGCTCTAGGTATTCATTCTACTATAAGAAAATTACAGTGGGGGAAAAAAGTATTTGATCCTCTGCTGATTTTGAATGTTTGTCCACTGACAAAGAAGTGATCAGTCTATAATTTTAATGGTCGGTGTATTCTAACAGTGATAGACAGAATAAAAAAACAAAAAACGCATGACAAAAAAAGCTATAAATTTATTTGCAGGTCAGTGAAGGAAATAAATATTTGACCCCCTATCAATCAGCAAGATTTCTGGCTTCCAGGTGTCTTTTATACAGGTAACGAGCTGAGATTAGGAGCACTCTCTTAAAGGGAATGCTCCTAATCTCAGCTTGTTACCTGTATAATAGACACATGTCCACAAAAGCAATCAATCAATTAGATTCCAAACTCTCCACCATGGCCAAGACCAAAGAGCTGTCCAAGGATGTCAGGGACAAGATTGTAGACCTACACAAGGCTCGAATGGGCTCCAAGACCATCGCCAAGCAGCTTGGTGAGAAGGTGACAACAGTTGGTGAGATTATTCGGAATTGGAAGAAACACAAAATAACTGCCAGCCTCCCTCGGTCTGGTGCTCCATGCAAGATCTCACCTCGTGGAGTTTCAATGATCATGAGAATGTTGAGGAATCAGCCAGAACTACACGGGAGGATCTTGTTAATGATCTCAAGGTAGCTGGGACCATAATCACCAAGAAAACAGTTGGTAACACACTAGCCGTGAAGGACCCCTGCTCAAGTAAACACATAAAGAGGAGAACTGGGTGAAAGTGTTGTGGTCAGAGGAATGCTGCCTATAACCCCAAGAACACCATCAAACATGGAGGTAGAAACATTATGCTTTGGGAGTGTTTTTCTGCTAAGGGGACAGGACAACTGCACCACATCAAAGGGACGCTGGACAGGGCCGTGTACCGTCAAATCTTGGGTGAGAACTTCCTTCCCTCAGCCAGGGCATTGAAAATGGGTCGTGGATGGGTATTCCAGCATGACAATGACCCAGAACACACAGCCAAGGCAACAAAGGAGTGGCTCAAGAAGAAGCACATTAGGGTGCTGGAGTGGCCTAGCCAGTCTCCAGACATTGATCCCATAGAAAATCTGTGGAGGGAGCTGAAGGTTCGAGTTGCCAAACATCAGCCTCGAAACCTTAATGACTTGGAGAGGATCCACAAAGAGGAGTGGGACAAAATCCCTCCTGAGATGTGTGCAAACCTGGTGTCCAACTACAAGAAACGTCTGACCTCTGTGCTTGCCAACAAGGGTTTTGTCACCAAGTACTAAGTCGAAGGGGTCAAATACTTATTTCCCTCATTGACCTGCAAATGAATTTATAACTTTTTTTGACATGTGTTTTTTTTTTTTTATTCCATCTCTCACTATTAAAATACACCGACCATTAAAATTATAGACTGGTCTTTTCTTTGTCAGCGGACAAACGGTCAAAATCAGCAGAGGATCAAATACTTTTCCCCCCAGTATAATATAGTTATATGTACACTTCTCTCCTCCTCTCTTATCACCTCCTTACATTCCCACCTTCAGGACTTTTCTTGTGCTGTCCCTATTCTATGGAACTCCTTGCCTCACTCCACAAGACTCCTTCTGCCTCAAAACCTTCAAAACCTCACTAAAAATTAATCTGTTGAACAAACCAGTCTTAATATGCACAACACATCTATGACCCCCAGTACCTCACCCATGCCCTTTAGACTGGAAGTTCATGAGTTTTCAATACTTCAATCTTGTGTCGGTGCTTTAGGGAACGCTCTATGCACGTTACATTCTAAGCTCAAAGACAGGATCTCCATTATTTTGCAATGTGTTATGGGGGTATGTGCTCTATGCACCATGCTCCATGCAGTGATCAAAACAGGAAAGCTATGGGTTAACTAGTCAGTGCAGTGTAACCGTAGTCCTCGGGATGCTGTGCTATCAATCACATTCATCCCCCATAGAGCCTCACACAGCGCCCGCTGCAATCTGCTAATTACTCATGGAGCAGCCGGTGGGTAGAATAGATTGTATGTAAACACTGATTTAAAACTTTAGATTTTTAGCTGTTCTGAGTATAATTACAAAATAGATTATTTTACCATACAATCTTGTGCTCTCACCCCATGAAGAGAACTTACAATGAGTTCAGTGGCCCTTTAAGGGGAATGGTAAAAATCATTTTTCTAGATATTGATACAGTCTCTGCCATATTAAAGGGATGTGGAATGCAGCATATGCAGAGACAGACTCCATAGGGCTGAATGTGCAGTGTAGTGCCCTAGTCCATTTCTCAGATATGCTAGGACACTACATTGTACATCCAGCTATACATGGTGTGTGTCTGCATATGCTGCAGTGGGCAGACCCATACAGGGACTTTTTTTTAGATATTCAGCCCTTCTTAATATAATAAAGTACATGTCTGTAAATAGATACACAGGAATATTATACATCTAGTAGCCCACAGGAACCTTCTGTATCCCTATAATACCAGATATTTCAGGTGCCTATGTAATGAGAAGGAATACATATTTCTGTAAGGTGTTACAATATGTCTCATCTTATTAAGTTCAAGTGGGGATCTCGACTAAATCCTCAAACCAGCACAAGATATTAATAAAGTATTCAGTGTGTACTCCCGGTGAATATCTGAATACAATCTCCATAAATATCTGTCCAAAAAGACATTTACTAAGTAAACTCATTTTAATATTGACCTAAATATTATGTTAGCGATAAGAGTCAGTGTCACGTGGCCCCTAAATCTGCCAGATACGGCGAGGGAACAGAAGGAAAGTAAATTACTTGGCGGAATCTTGATGTAAAGAACCTTTTTACAGTAGTATGTTAAAGAGCAAGTGAACTCCCTGTAAGTGCTCCTCATGGTGTAAAAGAGCGCACTATTGTATGTTAAAATTATATATTTTTTAAATTACACTAACAAATAAAAAAAAAAATATATACAGTCTATTCTACCCACTGGCTCTCACTTGAGTAAATACAGCGCAGAGGGCATGAGGTGCTGTGTGACGCTCTATGGAGGAAGAATGTGATTGATAGCACAGCATTCCAATGACTCAGATTGCACTGCAGCTTTTTCCATAGCTTTCCTGTTTTAGGTGAGCCAGCATTCCATGCCTGCATAGATAGGTTTATTAAGTGTTATTTTTTTCTTGTTGTTGGCATCACTGCACAGAGCTGTATGAAGTACCGGAGCTTAGAACAACCCCCCCCCCCCCCTCCATTTGTTTGTATTGCTCAAATTCCAGAGAGACAAGGGAGCAAAAACCTGAATTTTCTGCCATAAGAAAAAATAGTCTGACTTTAGAGCACTGGGCTGACTTCTCACTTGGGTACAATCTCTATAGCAGGAATGGATTGCACCTTAATAATGAGGGAGCTTTTGTGCTAGAGGATAGGATGGTAGAACGGCTGGGGGAGTTTTTAAACTAGTAGGTGGGGGGAGGGATGAGATAGAAGTAATGGGGTAGAAAGTGTAGAGGGGGTAAGGAATGCATTAATTAGTCCTGGGGGAGGAGATGGGGGAGGGTTAGTACAGTCAATAGGGAGGTATTACTAAGTAACTCAAGTACAGAGGCAGGCACTTCAGACTCATAACATAAGGTGTATGCTTGCTAATGCCAGAAGCTTGCCAGGAAAAATGGGAGAGTTAAAATTTTTAGCAAAATGGCATTTAATGGGCATTACTGAAACATGGTGGGATGAATCTCATGACTGGACTGTTAATCTGGATGGTTATAACCTATTTAGGAAAGATAGGGGCAATGGTAAAAAAAGAGGAGGGATTTGTCTCTATGTTAAGCCTGAATTTAAGCCTATAGTCAGAGAAGATATTTATGGTGGACCTAGTGATAATGTTGAATGTTTGTGGGTAGAGTTAAATAGCGGAGGTTCAGGTTATACAAGAGCCTACTAGAAATGACGCCATCTTGGATTTAGTCATCACAAATAATATTGATATGGTATCAAATGTGGAAATAGGGCAATCTTTGGGAAACAGTGATCACAACACAGTCTCAATTGAGATTTAAATTTAAAAAAATGTAAGGGACCAATATAAACTCTAACATCTGCATAAACTTTCTAACCTTTCTAACTGGACTTCAGAACCGCCCTGACTATACCTGAGCAGCTTATCGGTCTCAGGGGACAAATAAACAAAGCACTGTTTTCCTTTTACTGTATGCATTCTTACAGTCTCTGTAATGCAATAAACCCCAATACTTATCACCATATACGATTTGGAAATAAAAGCAGGAGTAAATCACAACCCATGTGACTTAACAATAACTTAAAGAATAAGATACAGAGTAAAAAACAGGCATTTATATCATACAGACAAGAGGGGACAGAGACTGCTTTACATAAGTACAAGGGAATCACCAAGGCAGCAAAAGGGCTATTAGACTGGCTAACATAGAAAATGACAAATTATATGTAAAGGAGAGTAAAACTAACCCAAAACATGTATATGAATATATTAATGGGAAGAAGGCCAGGAAGGAAGCTATAGGAAAATTACAATCTGACATTGTCTGATAATTAGTTGCAAGGAAAAGGCAGATGAGCTTAATAGGTTCTTTTCTTCTGTATATTCAAGGGAGGTACCAGTGGTTGGGACAAGGCAACATAATGGGGCTACACTACCTTCACCAAATAATTGGTTAACGCAGGAAGTAATCCAAAAGAGTTTGGGAAAAAATAACGGTTAATAAAGCCCCGGGTCCTGATGGAATACATCCAAGGGTATTGAGGGAACTGGGCTCTGTAATAGCCAAACCATTATATGTAATTATCAAGACTCGCTCACTACAGGGTCTCTACCCCTTGACAAATCTTTATACTGACCCTGGATGTATTTATATAAGTAATACTACCCCTCTTAGATGCCTTTTTTCTATAGAAAATAAGTATAATTTGGTTAGTCTTTCTTCATAACTTAGCCCCTCCATTCCCTTTATTAGTTTTGTTGCCCTTCTCTGTACTTTTCAGCTCTAAAATGTCCTTTTTATGAAGTGGTGCCCAATACTGTCCTCCATATTCCAAATAAGGGCGTATTAGAGATTTGTATAGTGGCAGAATTATATTTGCTTCCCTTGCTTCTATACCCTTCTTAATACATGCTAATATTTTATTTGCCTTTGCAGCCGCTGCTTGGCTTTGAGCACTGTTACCTAGGTGGTTGTCCACAAGTACTCCCAAATCCCTTTCAATATCTGATACACCTAGATTTGCTTCATTAAGATTATAGTTTGCATGGCTATTTTTCCTTCCCATATGCATAACTTTACATTTATTCATATTAAATCTCATCTGCCATTTAGATGCCCACTCCTCAATTTTATGTAAATCCCTTTGGAGGGAAAGTACATCATTATCTGATTTAATTACCTTGCAAACTTAGTGTCATCAGAAAAAATGGAGACAATGTTTTCCAATCCTACTTCTAAGTCATTAAAAAATATGTTAAAAAGGATGGGACCTAAGACCGAACCCTGAATAACCTCACTTATCATATTAGTCTAATCAGAGGGGGTTGTTTACAACCCTTTGCTTCCTGTCTTTTAGCCAGCTCTCGATCCTTGAGCAGATATTTACTGGAAATCCTGCAACGCTTAGTTTGCACAATAGTCTTCCATGTAGCACTGTATCAAAAGTTTTTGCAAAATCCAAATAGACTTCATCTACTGAGTTGCCTTGATCTAACCACTTTATAGAAACTAATTAGATTTGTTTGACATGACCTATCCCTCATAAATCCACGTTGACTCCTACTTATAATTGAGTTCAAATAGACATTTTGTAAAGACAGTAAAATGCTTTAAAGAATCCTGTATTCCCCAAATCCTAAAATATAAAGGAACTAAGACTTAATCGGTCAGAATTTGGGGGTTAATACCACTACCTCTTACTGACAAGGAGATCCCCAGGATCCCCCTCAATACTCGCTACCCCCTATGAGTTGGGCATTCTCTGTGATTCCACCAACCTCTACCTCTATGAAGCCTGGTTCTACTAAAGTCGAACCATGGAGTGCCACCAGACACCATATGATAATCTAAAGTATAACTATACTGGGGCCTATGAACCCCCATGAACCCAAATTATTATTATTATTGTTTATTTATAACGCGCCAACATATTCCGTAGTACTGTTCATAAGATAAGTTCCAGGCGAAAGTAAATACAAGTCAAAACATAACAAAGCAAGGAGGGCCCTGTCATTGAGCCTCGAATCCAGGGTCCATGGTGCTTTCCCCAAAGCACCCTGCAGGATAGAAACTCGCAGACTTACAAAGGTATTGTGTGTGGTAAAGGAGGGAGGGAGAGGTGAGGAACATGTTAGTGTGGAAGTGATATGCCTCTTTAAAGAGATGCATTTGTAGTGAGGTTTTGAATGTTTTGAGGCAAGAGGACAATCTGGTGGAGCGAGGCAAGGAGTTCCAGAGAATAGGTGCAGCACAAGAAATGTCCTGAAGGCGGGAGTGAGAGGAGGTGACAAGAGTTGTAGAAAGAAGAAGGTCATTAGCAGAACAAATAGGGCGGTTGGGGGAATATTTGAAGATGAGAGCAGAGATGTAAAGGGGTGTACAATTATTGAGGGCTTTGCAAGTTAGGGTCATGATTTTACATTTTATTCCATGCTTATGGAAGCCAGTGGAGTGATTGACAGAGAGGCGATGGCGACAATGAAAGTTGTTTACGGAAGATGAGTCTAGCAGAGGCGTTCATTGTGGATTGAAGTGGGGATAGTCGGGTGGTGGGTAGGCCAACAAGAAGCAAGTTACAGTAGTCAAGTCAAGTGATGATGAGAGAGTGTATTAGGATTTTAGTTGTGTCTTGTGTAAGATAGTGGCAAATTCTGGAGATGTTTTTTAGATGGAGAAGGCAAGATTTTGTTAGTGACTGTATGTGAGGGATGAAAGACAGAGCAGGGTCCAGTAAAACCCCAAGGTAACGGGCTTAAGGGGTGGGAGTGATGATGTCGTTGTTGACAGTGAGAGAGATGTGAGGAATTGATGATGTGGTAAAGGGAGGGAAGATAAGGACTTCAGTTTAAGACATATTGAGTTTGAGATGGTGGGTGGACATCCAAGATTATATACTAGAAAGGCAGTTGGAGACTGCACCCAAATAAAACTTGTTACCATGGAGATCCCTATGGACCCTCATGGTAGCCAGTTATACCATACCCATGGTGCACTAAATTATGACCATGAGGATCCTCATGGATCCCCATGGCACACATAATATTAGCTCATATAAAATAGAGTTCCCTATAGACCTTATGGTATACTAAACTATGACCATGAGGGTCCTCCATGGCCCCCAAAGTCAATCCCTCTACTATGGGGGTCCTCAAGGACTCCAATAGCAGCCTTCCTACAACCACAGGAATAGATAAGAACCAACACAGTCCCTAACACTAAACTAAACACTAAAAATATTACATATGTAAGGGTGGAAAATATACATTACCTTTTGATGCCCTCTAATGATGATCATCAATGCCCAGGTTCCTCACTCGTCAGCCCTGGATAGGCCAGGATTTCCAAGTTTATTGAAGAGTCTGTCATTTTCTTTCTTGATTGAAGCCGTTGGTCCCCAACTTCGGGCAAAGGAAAAGTGAAATTAGAAAAACTGCTATATAAAATAAACTTTAAATAACAGAGCTCCTCCTCCGAGTACCTTCTAACCTGACTAACAGGTTTTGACCGAGCCTCACTTTATAAACTCTTTTTGCTGATTCCAGTTGCCTGAAATATGTCTTAGTTATATATAACCCAACCAAAAATTCAGTATTTGAATTATTCCCACCTCATGCTGGGAAGTTTAATAAATCTGAATGCGTGGATTTTTATAGAGCAGTGGTTTTTAGGCCCATTTCCACATAACGAAGATGAGGACCAAGGTTTTCAATCAAGATAGAAAAAAATGGAGTCTTCGATCAACAAGGAAATGCTGGCTTATCCAGGGCTGAAGATTGAGGAACTTGGGCATGGATGATAGTCACTGGAGGGCATTCAAAGGATAGGTAATGTTTATTTTCCCCTTTTACAGCTTTAATTATTTTTGTTTTAATTTATGTCGTTTTTTTTATGTATTCATGTTAGGGACTATGGACCCCCATGGGAGTTAGGGTCCATGGGGTCCAAAATGGACCCTTGTGGTGGTAGGAAGGGTGCCATGGGGGTCCTTGATGACCATTATTGTATAGGGATATAGGGGTTAACCTTAAGTGCCATGGAGTTTTGCTCAGCTGCAGCCAATCTCAATATATAGCCTCTCTTGGGTATAGGGTTTTGGAGACCACTAAAAGATTATTATTACATAGCCACTGTAATGGTCTATGTTGTTTTAAATATAAAGAGCAGTAATATTTTATAAGAAAACTTGCACTGAAATGTTTGCATTCACCCTATATTTGTGGTAAGAGACTTAACTGCAGCTGCCTGTTTACTGTGCAGCTGACCTGACAGTCTAGTGAGATCTCTGCACTTTACATTTATTGGATTAGTTCCAGCACAAAGATGGTGGGAAAACAAACTGACAAATCAGGAAATTGAATGTTCCGGCACAGCTAAATGAATAGCTCTAGTTGAGAACTGATGATCTGGAAAAACTGTTCTAGGAGAAAAAATGTCCTTCTAAGCTGTCAAGAATTGTTGAAATACTCCACATCCCTTAACAATTCAGTCAAATTGACTTCAGTTGATGGCAGATCTCATTCCAAAACTGGAATGTTGTCAGTCACTGATGACATGAAAACTCTGAGGCCCTCGATTCTCAAATACACAAGCTTCCAAGAAAAAGATTTAACTGCTTCAAGTCTATAAGTAACGTTTGTAATATTTGTGTCCTAGGATGGCACAAACTTACTACCATTGCAGGGGCACCAGTGTAACCTGTCCAGAAGGAACACATCTTTCACATCATATTTCACTCAACTGCTCACACCGTTTGTACCCAGTCTTCCCGTGGCTTCATAGGGGAGATGGCCCCAGGATCTTTGGAATAAAAAAGATTTGTTTGCTACAGAGACCACAATGGGCAGCTAAAATACTTCAACGGCCCACAAGCCACCTGAGAAACCTGAGGTTCATTTGTTATATCTCTGTATGATTTGTTTATATTTCTCTAAACTTACAGTGGATATAAAAAGTCTACACACCCCTGTTAAAATGTCAGGTTTCTGTGCTGTAAAAACATGAGACAAAGATAAATCATTTCAGAACTTTTTCCACCTTTAATGTGACCTATAAACTGTACAACTCAGTTGAAAAACAATCTGAAATCTTTAAGTTAGAGGGAAGAAAAAATATTAAAATAAAATAATATGGTTGCATAAGTATGCACACCCTTAAACTAATACTTTGTTGAAGCCCCTTGTGATTTTATTACAGCCCTCAGTCTTTTTAGGTATGAGTCTATCAGCATGGCACATTTTGACTTGGCAAGATTTGCCCACTCTTCTTTGCAAAAACACTCCAAATCTGCCAGATTGTGAGGGCATCTCCTGTGCACAGCCCTCTTCAGATCACCCCACAGATTTTCAATCGGATTCAGGTCTGGGCTCTGGCTGGGCCACTCCAAAACTTTAATCTTCTTCTGGTGAAGCCATTCCTTTGTTGATTTGGATGTATGCTTTGGGTCGTTGTCATGCTGAAAGATGAAGTTCCTCTTCATGTTCAGCTTTCTAGCAGAAGCCTGAAGGTTTTGTGCCAATATTGACTGGTATTTGGAACTGTTTATAATTCCCTCTATCTTAACTAAGGCCCCACTTCCAGCTGAAGAAAAACAGCCCCAAAGCATGATGCTGCCACCACCATGCTTCACAGTGGGTACAGTGTTCTTTTGGTGATGTGCAGTGTTGTTTTTGCGCCAAACATATCTTTTGGAATTATGGCCAAAAAGTTCAACCTTGGTTTCATCAGACCATAACACATTTTCCCACATGTTTTTGGGAGACTTCAGATGTGTTTTTGCAAAATGTAGCCTGGTCTGGATGTTTTTATTCGTAAGAAAAGGCTTTCGTCTTGCCACTGTACCCCATAGCCCAGACATATGAAGAATACGGGTGATTGTTGTCACATGTACCACACAGCCAGTACTTGCCAGATATTCCTGCAGCTCCTGTAATGTTGCTGTAGGCCTCTTGGTAGCCTCCCAGACCAGTTTTCTTCTCATCTTTTCATCAATTTTGGAGGGAGCTCCAGTTCTTGGTAATGTCACTGTTTTGCCATATTTTCTCCACTTGATAATGACTTTATTTGGGGTTAATCAGAGGCACTTTAAATGATGGCAGGTGTATGCTGACTCCTATTTAACACAATTTGGAATGTGATTGCTTGATTCTGAACACAGCTACATCCCCAGTTATAAGGGGGTGTGCAGACTTATGCAACCACATTATTATTATTTTTTCTTTTTTTCTTTCTTCAACCTAAAAGATTTCAGTTTGTTTTTCAATTGAGTTGTACAGATATAGGTCACATTAAAGGTGGAAAAAGTTCTGAAATGATTTTATATATTGTATATGTACCACACAGCCAGTACTTGCCAGATATTCCTGCAGCTCCTTTAATGTTGCTGTAGGCCTCTTGGTAGCCTCCCAGACCAGTTTTCTTCTCGTCTTTTCATCAATTTTGGAGGGAGCTCCAGTACTGTTGTGCCATATTTTCTCCACTTGATGATGACTGTCTTCACTGTGTTCCATGGTATATCTAATGCCTTGGAAATTCTTTTGTACCCTTCTCCGGACTGATACCTTTTAACAATGAGATCCCTCTGATGCTTTGGAAGCTCTCTGTGGACCATGGCTTTTGCTGTGGGATGAGACTAAGAACATTTCAGGAAAGACCAACTAGAGCAGCTGAACTTTATTTGGAGTTAATCAGAGGCACTTTAAATGATGGCAGGTTTATGCTGACTCCTATTTAACACGATTTGGAATGTGATTGTTTAATTCTGAACACAGCTACAGCCCCAGTTATAAGAGGGTGTGCAGACTTATGCAACCACATTATTTTTATTTTTTATTTTTCTTCCCTCCACCTAAAAGATTTCAGTTTTTTTTTCAATTGAGTTGTACAGTTTATAGGTCACATTAAAGGTGGAAAAAATTCTGAAATGATTTATCTTTGTCTAATTTTTTTACAGCGCAGAAACCTGACATTTTAACAGGGGTGTGTAGACTTTTTATATCCACTGTATATTAAAGGATGTTACCAATAGCACACTTACTACTGACGTCTTCTGATATTTTTATGATTACATACGAGGGGCCGCATTTGCGGAGGTGGAGGCTTTATGGTGCCTCACTTTGTAACAACACAACCCCACACAATCGTTAACTCGCAGCACTGTCCAACGGCGCCTCAAAATACCACACAAAACTCCCTTACACAAATGTGAACTCGCAGCACTTTACTCCTACGGCGCCTCAAACCACCCCACAAAACTCCCCCACACAAACCTTAACTCGCAGCACTTAATCCTATGGCACCTCAAAACACCACACAAAACTCCCAGCACTTCGGCGATCAAACACGCAGGACTTAGCCTACAGACACTTACAAAACGCGCAATCCCCTTAGGTTGCAAGCAGAAATTACGAGTTGCATCACTTAGAAAAAAAAATACGATTCGCAGGACTTAGAAAAAAAATAATACGACATAGCAAAAGTAGGAACTTAACGGGCGAACCGCGAAAAGCAAAAAACAGTAAAAAAAACAATAAATACACAAAAAAAAAAAAAAAAAACATCACACATAGCACGGGAGAACAGCCAGGACATCTGTGAGTGAGGTGGAATGCGAATTTAAGTCGAATTTGCTGAGTTTCGGCCACAGTGCTGACTGAACATTTTCTGCTGCCGGAAAATCCAAAGAGATTGTTAGCTCTTCAGGATATTGATTGCTGGCTATTCATTATAAATAGGTATATTAATTGATTGATTAATTAATTATTAATTTAAAAAAAAATTATAAAACAAAAAAATAGGACATTATTAGATTTTGCAATGCCTTTACTTTATGAAGACATTAATGCTTAACAATGTCAAATATATTTATTAATTGCTTAATTAATTTTTAATGGATATTAATGTAGTAATTATTAATTATTCGTCATTATGAAAAAAATAATTACATTTTTGATTGACTTTACTTCATGACTATATTATTGATTAACTCTTTCTAATATATTTAGTCATTGATTACTTAGTAATGTTCATTAGTAATTAATTAGTCATAATAAAAAATTTATTCAAAACCGGATAAAAAAATATGTATATTTGACAGTGCACTTACATTTCGGTGTTGCTGCTCAACTATCAATGTTCATTAATTACTTTATTAGTCATTAATAAGTAATAAGAATAAAAAAAGTTTAAATGCCTCAAAAGATATGTACATTTTACAGTGCACTTACATTTCAGTGTTGGTGCTTAATTATTACAGTGCAGTTATATTTTTGTTTTGCTGCTTAATTATTAATGCACTTATTTTTGTGTGTTGCTGCTCAATTATTAATGTTCATCATTAATTACTTAATTAGTCATTAATTTGTAATAATAAAAAATAAAATGTGTTAAAATGCCTCAAAAAATAGGTATATTTTACAGTGTAGTTATATTTCTGTGTTGCTGCTCATTGTCTCAAAGGAATAGGATCCTCAAAGTGCTTAAATATTGAAATCACTTTATTACATTGACACATGCTATATTTAATATTTTATAGTGCATTTATTTATTAATATATCCCTGCTTTGCTTGTATGCCAATTAAAAATCATACTCTTAATGATTAATTAATGAATTACATACAAACATTAACAATGCTTTTAATTTTATTTCACAGTTTGATCATCTGTGCAGCTGACTACACAGAGGGACGTTTGCAGCATTTGATCTGCAATAAGATCACCTTTACCGGTATATCATTAAATGATGCTGTTTTTTAGGAGAAAATGATTAAGGCTTTTTGTTTTTAATTGATCAATGGTATTAATTAATTAATTAAAGGAATATGAATTAATTAATTATTCATCAGGAATCATTAGAAAAAAAAATATTGTCTATTTTATAATGCAAATCTTTAATATTGCATTTATATATTTGAAGTAATCATTATTAATGTACATTCATTGATTAACTATTAAGGATTAATAATTACAGGGGGAAAAAATTAAATACAAATTACCCACATTTTCAAATATATATATGTATGTTCCTGCTCATTCCGTAACAGGGATAGGACATTGTAAGCACTTTCATATTTAAATCCCTTTATTATATGATGACACTTTATAATAGTTTGGAATGCATTTACTTATTAATATATTGATGATTAGACCTTTACCTTTTACATGTAGGACAGGTAAAAATAATACTTTAAATGATTCACAAATTCATTCAAACAAAATATTAAAAAAGCTTTTTACTTCATTTTACAGATTTATCATATCTGCACCTACCTAAAGACACAGAGTGACCTCTGCAGGATTTCACATCATATAACATCAACTTCACAGGTATGTGATTTAATGATGATATTCTATAGAAAAACAGGATTAAGTCTTTTTTTTTAACATTCAGGACACTTAGTGATTAATTAATTAATGCATTTCAGTTTATTAATTAATCAATAATCAAAACAAACAAACAAAAAATATCAATACATACCTGCTTAGCCATTTACGTTTTAATAATGAATGACAATTACACATCATAACTTGATTTATTGATTAATTAATTTAATAAAAAAATTATAAAACAGTTTCATGTCAATCTATAGTTTGCTCATAGCTTTTTTGCTTTGCCCTTCTTTAGGAAAACAGGATTACCTGTTTATGTTTTGCTTTCATGATAGTTTTAAATTATTTAATTAATGTATGTTAATTTAATAATTACTTCATAATTGTGTTCATGCTCATTGTCTAACAGGGAAAGCAACTGATAAGCACTTCAATATTTAAATCCTTTATTATATTATGACACTTTTTAATATTTTGCAATGCATTCACTTATGAATATATTGATGATTAGCCCTTTATGTTTTGCATGTATGCAAATTAAAAATGATACTTTCAATGATTCATATATTTATTCAAACAAAACATTACAAATGCTATTTAGATCATTTCACAGATTCCTCTTTTCTGCACCTGCTTCAAGACAGACAGTGACCTCTGCACGATTTCAGTTGACATAACATCAACTTAACAGGTACTGTATTTGCCGGCGTATAAGGCGACTGGGCGTATAAGACGACCCCCCAACACTGACACTCAAAATCCCTCCTCAACCTCAACTCCCCTCCTCATCCTCAACCTCCCCCCATCCTTATCCTCTCTCCTCAACCCCCTCCTCAACCCCCTCCTCATCCTCAACCCCCTCCTCAACCTCCCTCCTCAACCTTAACCCACCTCCTCATCCTCATCCTCCCTCCTCATCCTAAACTCCCCTCCTCATCCTAAACCCCCCTCCTCATTCTAAACCCCCCTCCTCATTCTAAACCCCCCTCCTCACTTTACCCCTCTAAATACCTCCCCCTTTCCCCTCACTTACATGCTTCTGCTCCGGCCTGCGCTCCTTCTTGACCCGGCGCGCATGTGACGTCACATGCGCGCCACGTCATTAGCATATACCGGGTGGTGGGGGAGGTATTTAGGGGGGTTTAGGTTGAGGAGGGGGGTTTAGGTTGAGGAGGGGGGATTAGAATGAGGAGGGGGGGTTGAGGATGAGGAGGGGGGAGGCATGAGCTCTGCGCACCCGGCGTATAAAGTGCACCCGGCGTATTAGACGACCCCCCCACTTGGAGGCATGTTTTTCAGGAGAAAAAAGTCGTCTTATATGCAGGCAAATACGGTAGATAATTTAGTGATGACATTCTTTAGAAAAATAGGATTAAGTATTTTTGTAGTCCATTGATGACAGCTATTAATTAATTAATTTAATTATTTATTTTAATAATTAATCAATAATTAAAAGTAAAACAAAATACATTATAAATACATATATGATTAGCCATTGATGTTTTCACTAATTAGAATTTCACATCATAACTTGATTTATTCATTAATTAATTTAATACATAAAAAAAATAATTTGTTTAATGCCAATCTATAGTTTGCTCTTCTATAGGAAAACATGATTACCTATTTATATTTTGCAGTCATGACAGTTTTACATTCTTTTATTCATGTGTATTCTTTGATTAATTAGTTCATAATTCTATTATTGCTCATTGTCTAACAGGGATAGAACCTTATAAGCACTTAAATATTTAAATACCTTTATTATATTAGGACACTTTTTATGATTTTAGAATGCATTTTCTTAGTCATATATTGATGATTAGGATTTACGTTTGCCATGTATGCCAATTGAAAAGGATACTTTCAATGATTCATAAATTCATTCAAACAAAGCATTACAAAGCCTTTTTATGTCAATTTACAGACCCATCATCTCTGCACCTCCATGAAGACACAGAGTGACGTCTGAGGATTTCAGTTGATGACAGGTTCTAATGAATAAATTCTTTAAAAAAAACAGGATTAAGTGGGGTTTTTTCAACATTAATGACAGTTAGTGATTAATTGATTTATGTAATTAATTTTATTAATTAATCAATAATTAAAAAAAAAACATTATGAATACATATATGCTTAGCCATTTATGTTTTCATGAATAAGAATTACACCTCAGAACTTTATTTATTGATTAATTAATTTGATAAAAATATTACAAAATTTTTTCATGCCAATCTACAGTTTGCTCATAGCTCTTTTGGTTTGCCCTTCTTTAGGAAGACATTATATATATATATATATATATATATATATATATATATATATATATATATATATATATATATATATATATATATATATATATATATATATATATATATATATGTCACCATTCATTTTTTTTATAAATATATATATGCTTAGCTTTTTAGCTTTTAAGGTATGCAAAATAAAAATAAACCATTGATTAATTCAATTACTTTGGTATTCATGACAGGTTAAAAAATATGTACAATAAAAATAAATAAATTCTTACACCTGTATTTACAATTACAGATTACAATGGCGGACAACGCAGAAGATAAGAAAGAATATGAAAGAAGATTAGCAAGGAAACGGAAGCAGAGATGGAGAGATGCACAGACCCCTGAGACTTCACAACGTTTAAGAGAAGAAGATCGACAGAGACTTCTAAATAAAAGAAAAATGACTAAAAAAGCACAAATTGAGTCTGCTGGAGCTTCAAAGAAAAGAAAAAGTAAACAAAAAAAATGTCTCTAAAACATTCTCTAATGACCCAATATTGCCTCTTGACACCAATGTTCATAGAGATGACACCAATGTAGATATAGAAAGTTGTACTGAGATCTATGTTGAGGAAGGTCATGATAGTCCTTTATTTAGACCACTTAATTGTGGATTAATGAATGTGGTTTGTCAGTTTTGTGGGGCCTATCATTTTCTGAAAGAAAGACCAACTGATGGAGAGTTTATTAGTTGCTGTCAGAAAGGAAAGGTAAGACTTCCAGAAAGACACACATTTACAGAATATTTAGAAAGTTTAATGAGTGATCCAAAATTTCCCAATTATACCAATTGTAAGAAACAGTTCTAACAGTGCAATTTCATTTGCGTCAATGGGTGCAACATTAGCAGAAAATGTCCTAGGTACGGTTTTAAAGTACAAATATAACACCGGACTTCACATTTACTCCCAGAATCAGGAGAACAAAGGAAATTTGCACAGTTATATGTCCTTGATACAATGGAAGCTGTTGTACAACAAATGATGCTTCCTGAAAATAAACAATGTTTACCCATAGTCTTTGAAAAGCTCAATAACATTATGGCCAACACCCTTATATAGTCATGCATACAAAAAATTAGCAAAGGGTTGAAAAAGAACAACAGGCACATGCGCAAATAAATCAATTGCCAATTCCAGAGTAAATATGGTTCTCAAAAGAGATCGCCATACTGATCAAAGACATTATAATTTACCAACAGCAAATGAGGTTTCCATGGTATTTAAAAATGATGATGGGGAACCATCATTTGAGCAAGATATTAGAATATATCCACGCAATCAAGAACAACCTTTTATAAACATAAATATTTTAAGTGGTAATTTGGATCCAATTACATATCCCATTTTCTTTCCAAATGGTGAGCCAGGATGGCAACCAAAATTACAGTTGCAAAGTTATCCCAATAGTAAAGTTTGTGTTAGAAACAATATTTCTATGCTGGAATATAAAGTGGCACAAACTGCTGTTCGGGATCATTTTAATCCTATTTTATGTGGGGGCAAACTCATACAACAATGGATTATTGATTCATATCTACAAGTCGAAGCAAATAATCTAAATTTTGTCAACTTTCAACAAAACAAGCTTTGAGTAGAACAATATTGTGGATTGATGGATTATGTCACTGAATTGGCTGGAAACAGAAACATTCCTGCTGGAAGAGCAATGATTTTGCCATCCTCTTTCCAAGAATCTCCTCACAATATGTGAGAAAGATACAATGATGCTATGGCTATTGTCACTAAATTTGGCAAACCAGATTTATTCATTATATTCACATATAAGCCACAATGGCCAGAGATCAAAGACATTTTAAAACTTGGCCAAAATACTTCTGACAGACCAGATTTGGTGGCTAAAGTATTTACAATAAAACTAAATTAATGAATTCATGATATAACTAAAGCACACTTATTTGGGAAATGTGAGGCTTTTGTTTATACCATTGAATTTCAAAAAACAGGCTTGCCACATGCACATTTACTTTTAATCTTGCAAGAAAAAGATAAATTGAATGCGGCAGACAGAGTGGATTCAGTAATTACTGCTGAACTACCACATCCAGAGAAACATTCCAAACTTTATGAGATTGTAACTCATAGAATGATACATGGTCCATGTGGAGATATAAATCCAAATTCAGCATGTATGGAAAATAAAAAATGCACAAAAGAGTTTCCAAAACAATTTGCAGACTTATGCTAATTGTGATGGATACCCTTTGTATTAAAGAAGAGAAGGACAAACGGCTATTATCCGTGGCCAAATGGTCGATAATCGATATGTGGTTCCAAACAATCCACATTTGCTGATGAAGTACGATGCACATATCAATGTGGAAGCTTGCACTTCTATCAAATCCATCAAATATGTGTATAAAAATATATACAAAGGATATGATGCAGCAACTGTTGTTGTGCATGGTGCACAAAATGAAAAGTGACAATCCACTTTTACATGACAAACTTTCATCTTATTTAGATGCTTGCTATGTAAGTGCTCCAGAAGCAATGTAGCGTCTTCTCAAATTTAAGATGCATGATCGGTCACATGCTGTGTATCGATTAGCTGTCCATTTGACACAAAGTCAATTTGTTTGCTTCACTGCAGAGAATGAAAGAAATGCTTTAGCACAAAGTGAACATAGAGTAACAACTTACTTCTTGGTTTCAATTAAATTGTCCGGACACTGAGGCCAGACAATTTTTATACATTGATTCCAAATCACTATGTATTCGTAAATGGTGAATGGCGACAACGAAAAAAAATAATATAAAAATTATCCCAAGAATTTATACCTTCAGTCCAAGAGACATTGAACGTTTCAGTTTAAGATGACTTCTTTGACATGCTCCCTGTGCACAAAGTTATGAACATTTAGACACAGTCAATGACATAGTTTATGATACTTTCCAATTAGCTGCAGGACATCAAAACTTCCTGGCAGATGATACAGAATGGGAGAGATGTCTCGAAGAAGCAGCACTATGTCAAATGCCAGATGGCCTCGTGGATCAGAAAAAACATATCTATATAATTTGTTGATGAGTTGCATTCGAGCACAGGGTCGAATAGCACTGCCATTTGCAACCAGTGGAATTGCCACACTTTTGTTAGAAGGTGGTAGAACTGTGCATAGGGGATTTAAACATACCAGTTCTCATTCTGGAGACATCAGTGTCGGATAATCGAATGAATTTATTAGAAGCAAAAAAAATTCACAAGAGTAAATTAATTATAATAGATGAGGCAACTATCATGCCATGTCATGCCCTGCAATGTATCGATTGATTATTAAAATAAGTTATGGGTAATGATTTTCCATTTGGTGGAATGGTGATGTTGTTAGAAGGAGATTTTAGGCGAACATTACCTTTAGTGTCATATGGCAATAGGACTGACATTGTCGAAATTTATAAAGAGAAGTAAGCTGTGAAAAATATTTACATACCTTAAATTAGAAATAAATATGAGATCTGAAGGCCAAAATCAATTCAATGATTGGCTCATTCAGATTGGATAATTTACCTGATGATGCTGTGGAAATTGCATCAGAAATGATTTCCAAAGATTCCCTAATATCGACAATCTTCCTCAATACCATCAATAACGAGGATTACTCAGACATTGCAAGCAAAGTCATATTGACATAAAAAAAAATAGATGCCTTGAATCTAAATAACAAAATTTTGAAATTAACCAATGCACCCCAACAAAAACTATTACAGTGCAGAATTTGTTCAGGCTGATGACAAAGATACTGAAGCTAACTTTACTATGGAATTTATTAATTCTTTTACTCCCTCTGGAATGCAACCACATATTTTGCAACTTAAAAAAAAGAGGCAATGGTCATGGTACTGAGAAATATGAACCCAAAAAAAGGACTTTGTAATTAAACCATATTAATTGTGAAGGATTTAAAGGATCATTTTATAGATGAAGAAATTATTAATGGTACCCATAAAGGCGAATCAGTTCTTATACCAAAAATTGATTTGGTTCCAAGTGAGAGTGGTTTGCCTTTTGTCCTTCAAAGGAGACAATTAAGTGGCATTTTCGTTAAATTCAAGATTAAATGTTATTGTTTTCTGTTACTATTTCACATGTTAACATTGTATTTTAAAAGTTGTGCAAAGTTGGTTCATTGCATATTGTATATAGTCATGGATTTATGTTAGTAGAAGGTTAACCATTTATTAATACATTGACGTATAATTAAATAGAGAATATTGATTCCGGGAGTAATCCGATCGCCAGTTAATGGGGTCAGGAAGGAATTATTTTTTTCCCTCTTTGATACAATTGGCCAAGTTTCAATTGGGTTTTTTATTTGGTTTAACAAGAATTTAAAAAAAAATTGAATGTTACAAAGCATTATGTAATTGTTGAAAATAGTTATTCACAGAAAGTTTACATAGTCTTCTATTATTCATGCATAACTATCAATTCAAAATGTTTGTATTGTTGAAAACAATGGTTCAACATTGTTTCAAATACAAATTGCATGTTACAAACTTTTATGTTATAGTTTACAATATGTATTCATGAAATCTTCAGCTATTGTTATATTTTTATTCCATATATGACAATTAAAAGAGTTAATATTGACAAAAAAATATTCTATACCTGTTGGTGAAATACAACTTGAAAGTTAAAAAAAGAAAAGGTTTTATTCAATATTTTGTATTTCTTTGTAGATAAAAAAAGGGTTAAGAATGTCAGACAGTCATATTGTGTGGCAAACTGTTTTAACATCATTAAAATGGTATTGCCCCATCATTTTTTACGGGCAAGTCCCTAGTTTTAAATAAATGTGAAGTCAATTTTCCTGAAATCAAAACATCCCAGAATACCAGTATTTTATATTCTTCCCAAAATTCACAAATGTTTAAACAATCCCCCAAAAAGTGATCCTATCCATAAAATTTGTAATATTTCGATAAATAGACTTTTTTCCTACAACTAGTGGTCAGAAAACAACCATCAAATGTTAAGGGCAAAACAGAGATTGTAACAGAGACCATTAGATGGAAACAAGAATACTGATAGATGGGACATCAAATGAGTATAGAAGCAGCCAGTGGGGCGTCACACATGCGAGCCTCGCAAAGTGAGGTGAAGCAGCTGTTCAGCACTTAGGCTGCAATGAGAGCCTTTGACGCTCATTGCAGCCAGCGGTGCCGTCACACATGCGAGCCTCACAAAGCGAGGCAAAGCAACCACCCAGCACTTAGACTGCAATGAGCACCTTCACACATGCGAGCAGGGCTCGCCAGCGGTGCAGAACTCTTCATGCGCGTAACTCTAAAAACCCACCAAAAAAAAAAAAAAGAATTTACAAAAAATTCTAACACACTAACATAGCACAGGGGGAGACGGAGGAAGCCTGGGAGTGAGGTTGCAAGCGAATTACACCCATATTTGGCGTTTTTGGTCACTCGAAAAAAATGGAGGATGAAAAACTCAAAATTTCAGAAACAGCATAAAAAACGAGGCTCAGCAACGCCAAGCTCGCAAAACTTACAAAATACATGACGCTGAACACAGTAACACTTACACGAACAACGCCAGGCTCGCGGGACTTAGAAAGTACATCTCACCAAACACACTCACACTTTCTTACAGATACTAGCTAACAGACAAGCATCGCTTTTTCTGAATATTATTCACCCTGATCAAGTAGGATTTATACCAGGTCAAGAAGCCTCAGATAATATCAGAAACACTTTTGAACTTATGGATATAGCATATTGAGATAAAATTCCTTTAATGCTTGGAATGATTGGATCTATATGTATGAAACTTTACACAATTTTGGTCTTTGTGATAAATTCTTAAAAAGCATTACGACTCTCTTTCCCCCCCCTAAATATACATAACTTATCAAGGCTATCATTCAAAATTATTTAAAAATTACAAGAGGGACTAGACAAGGATGTCCACTTTCCCATTTAATTGAACCACTTGCTGTGGCAATAAGAAAATGTGTGAAATTTGATGATAAAGAATATAATTCTGAAACATTTCAGATGTAAAGTAAATACAAATAAAAGTCAAGCATTAAGTATCTTACTCCCAAAGGAAACTAATAAAATAAACAGAACATTTTTTTCTTTTAAATAGTCATAACATTACATAAAATACCTGGGCATTTATATCCCTAAATTATCTAAATTGGACTATAACGTGAACTATCCAAATATACTTAGAAATCATTACATTTTTGTAATACTTTGAATACATATAAAATGTCTTGAATAGGCAGAATTGACACAGTAAAGATGAATACACTACCCATACGTAGGTATTTATTGCGGACAATTCCAACAGCAATTAAAAATAATGACATCTTAAAACTACAAAGAGTGATCTTCTATTTTATTTGGAATCATAAAAAGACAAAAGTAATCAGAGAGACAATGATAACTTCAAGAAAGGGGGAATATCAACCACTGATCTTCTGACATAATATAAAGCAACTAGATTGGCACAACTGACCAAATGGTTCATCAACAATTCACCACCATGTCGGGTAGAAATTGAAAAAAAAATATTATTAAAGAACAAAATATTTTTAAGTGTTAAAAGTATATAAAAATCCCAGACAGTGTATATTACACTCCTTAACTTAATATGGAAACAAATTAACAAAAAAAAAAAAACATTTATTAAGGGAATATTTTTGGCTCCATTATGGTTATTCCATAAGGAATCTAGAAGAAATAAATATTGTCAAATGAATTGTTAGATCCAACAAAATCTATTTATAGTATCAGACATCCTTACAAATCTATTCAAATGAAAGTTTGCATTCCCACAAAAAGAAAGGTTTAGTTTAGTTATAATAAATTAAGCTTTAGATTACATTATAAAAATACAATTTAGCCATTAAATCATGTGAAAAATCGACATAATTGTAATGGTAAAAAAACTCCTATTATTTATAACTAGCGACTTGCCCGTCAAAAATAACGTCATGAAAATTTGAAGCCTCGCAATGCTGTTTGCCACACAATGTGAGGCTCTCCCCTCCTGTAACTGGCGGGCCTCACAAAACGGCATCTTCAGCACTCATTGTGGGCCTCGCAATGAATGCCTTTGTTTACTGACCTTGCGATGAGCCCTTTCGGCACTCATCACAGGCCTTGCAATGAGCACCTTCTGCACTCATTGCAAGCCTACCCCCTCTACTTGATGGGAGGCGCTCATTGCGAGACACTCTCCCCCCTCTACTTCCTGCCCTGTGTCTCTTTTCCCCCTCCATCCCCTGTGTCTCCCCCCCTCTCCCTCCCATGTGATTCTTTTCCCCCTGCTCCCTCCCTTGTGTCTCTTCCCCCTCTCCCTCCCCTGTGTCTCTTCCCCCTCCCTCCCCTGTGTCTCTCTCCCTCCCCAGTCTCTTTTCCCCCTCTGTATCTTCCCCCTCTCCCTCCCCTGTGTTTCTCTCTCTACCCGTGTCTCTCCCCCATGTCTCTTCCCCCCTCTCCCTCCCCTGTGTCTCTTCCCCTGTCCCTTCCCTGTGTCTCTTCCCCCTCTCCCTCCCCTGTGTCTCTTGCCCCCTCTCCCTCCCCTGTGTCTCTTCCCCTGTCCCTTCCCTGTGTCTCTTCCCCTCTCCATCCCTGTTTCTCTTTCCCCCCCCTTTATCTACTGCCCCCTCCTCTGTCTCTCCTCCCCCTCCTCTGTGTCTCCCCCCCCTCCTCCCCCTCTACTTTACTGGCCTTGCAATGAGCTCTTTCAGTGCAATGAGCACCTTCCCTGTGTCTTTCCCCCCTCTCCCTCCCCTGTTTCTCCCCCCTCCCTCCCCTGTGTCTCTCTCCATCCCCTGTGTCTCTCCCCCCTCTGTCTCTTTTCCCCCTCTCTCCTGTGTCTCTTGCCCCTCTCCCTTCCCTGTGTCTCTTCCCCCACTCTCCCTCCCCTGTGTCAACCCCCCTCCAGCGTCTCTTCCCCCCTCCTCCCTCCCCTGTGTCACTTCCCCATGTCTCTTCCCCTTCCTCCCTCCCGTGTCTCTTCCCCCCTCCTCTACCTCCCCTGTGTCTCTTCCCCCCTCCTCCCCTGTGTTTCTCCCCCTCTGTGTCTCTCTTCCCCCTCTTCTCCCTCCCCTGTGTCTCCCCCCTCCTTGGTGTCTCTCCCTCCCTCCTTTGTGTCTCTCCCTCCCCTGTGTCTCACTCCCTCCTCCCGTCTGAGTATTCACGTGAGTGCGCAATGCTCATATGCAGCGAGCAGCAGGGAGGTGATGCGAGCCCTACGGGCCTTTGGCGCTCATTGCAGCCGTGGATCTACTGGTTTGTTGGTCACGTTTGCAATGTTGATTAACATTGCATGACCAACATCACAAACGTGACGAACACCAACAACTATATATGTGACTAGTGATTTGTCTGTCAAAAATGCCGGCAATAAAATTTGAAGCCATGGCAATGCTGTTTGCCACAAAATGCGAGGCTATGGCCTCTCTGAGCACCTTCGGGGTTCATTGCAAGCCTCCCCCCCCCCCCCCCGTGTAGTTAAGCGTTACTGCTTTGAGTTAATGCAAGCCAGCAACATTTAACCCAAGGCAGTAACAGTTAAGTGTTACTGGCTTCGGGCTCTTTTTCATCCTGTTACTTTTTTCGGCTGCTATTTTTTTTCTTGCTTAGACGATTTTCAAGCATGAAAAAATGCCAAATGTGCCTCAAATTAACTTGTAATCTCACTCACAGGCTCCCTGGCTCTCCCCCTGTGCTGTGTGTGAGTGTGTTAAGTTAATTGAGGCATATTTGTTCTTTTTTGGTGGTCTTTCCATTTCCATGGTTCGGCCGTTAAATTCATAAATTTTGCGAGGTACACAATTTTTGCAAAGTCCTACGAGGCTTGCGATGAGCAGTTGTGGTGCTCATCGCAAGCCCTGCAATAAGCGCCCTCGGCTCTCATTGCAGCTAAGTCCCGCGGGCCTCCACCAATGCAACTGCGTCCTTCACTTCGGGACAACTCACAGTACGAGAACTATATTAATGATAATTTGATCGACCAAAACACAGTTACTAAGTTTCCATATAAGACATTTTTGGAAAAGGAACTTAATATATCTCTTAACGTAAAACAATGGAAAAAAATCATTAGAAATTTACATAATTCTTGTGAGAGAAACGCGTATAAAACATCAATGAGATGGTATCTCACTCCAGTAAGATTACAAAAATTAAACCCATTGTTTAATGATAAATGCTTCAGAAGCTGTGATGATGTTCTATGGCGATGTCCTAAAATCTCACAACTATGGGAAGAAACATATTCAATATTAGAAACAGGATTCCTTATCCCTAAAAAACAGATGACATTACCTATATCAAATATATCAAAAGACACACAACTCCTAATAAATCAAAGATTTCTAGCGACTAGAATTATCATATCTGGAAATCAGATAAACCCACAATAGAAGAGAAAAAAGAAAATCAATATATACGCACAATGTCCATAATATCACCAGTTATAGACAAAAAAAATGGATATCCTGTTGGAACATTTGGACACTGAAAATAGTGTAATGAGAATGAATAATAAATTAATTAATTAATAACATAAGAACTTAAATAAAATAAAGAGAAAGTGAATAATTTCTTAAATTACCCTAAAATTCCTCTTCTTGCCCCAATTGTATTCATCACTGTTAATGTTATAAAAAAATATATAAAAGACATTTATGTATTTATGTATATCTGCACATTAATTGTTAATTAATTGTATTTAATTTTAACTATAATAAAAAAAGATTTGGCGGAGCTAGTGAATGGAGTGCCCCAGGGAAAAAACAAATTTGGGGCTGGCCCACAACTCGCTCAGTGTTAGTGCGTGTGTATATATATATATATATATATATATATATTTATATATATATATATATATATTATTTTTTTTATATACATATATATTTTTATATATACATATACACTTATATATAAGTATATATGTATATATAAAAATATATATGTATATATAAAAAAAAAAATATATATATATATATCACATATAATAGTTGTCAAACTACGAGACGTTGTCACGCTTTGCGTGGTGCATATGACTTTGACGCTTATCGCCTACGAGCCTTGCGTTGAGAGGCGGGCAGCTAAGGCACTAAAATTTGCAGCACAAAGGCGATAAGCGCCAAAGGAGCTCATTGCCTGCGAGCCTCGCAAAGCGAGGCGAGCAGTGAAGGCAATAAAACATACAGGACTTAGCCACAAAGAAGCGCCGATCACACATTGAAACACGCGGGACCACCAAACACTTAGTAAACGCGGGACTTAGAAAAAAATAAATACAAGATACGAAAAATACGAACTTAACGGCCTAACCGCGCAAACCAAAAAACACATAAAAAACAAAAAAATACAACAAAAACATTACGCACAGCACGGGGAACAGCCAGTACGTCTGGGAGTAAGGTGGAACGCGAATGTAAGTTGATTTGGCCGAGTGAGAAAAAAAATGGCTGCCAAAATTAAAACGAGATTACCCGACCCGCACAAAACACCGCCAACCGTTTAGCACTTTCACACAGGAACGTACGAGGTACAAAATACACTATTACAAATGACGGAAAATGCTTGCGAGGCGAGTAACACATAGACAAACTACGCCAGTTTACAACACTTTCAACTAATAACATTACGAATCTAAAATGGAGCTTTACACAACTAAACCAGCGGTTTGCCCTCGCGGACGCAGCCTATTTATAATGCATTCATTACACTTTCTCCTCAGGGCAGCAACAGTCCAACCCTACATTGTATGCTGCAGGAAAATAAAAACTGATTGTTAGCTCTTCAGGCTATTGATTGCTGGATATATTAATAAGAAATAGGTAAAGTATATTCATTTATTAAGTAACTGATTAACTAATTATTAGTTAACAAAATATAGCTATATATATCTGTCTTTGTGATGAGCACCAAAGGTGCTCAGAGGAGCAAAAGTACACGAGAGGAGAGGCTCGCAATGAGCGCTGAAGGTCCTCAGAGTAGAAAAAGCTTCACATTGTGTGTCAAACAGCATTCCCATGGCTTAAAATGTTATTGCTGACGGGCAAGTCGCTAGTGTATATATATATATATATATATATATATATATATATATATATATAGTTGAATAATCAGAGTATTGCAGTGAATAGTGATACCTTTTTTATTGGACAGACGTATTCATAATAAAGCGACGAGCTTACAAGAGAGAATGCCTCTCTTTATCAAGTCAAAAAGCAATACTGATACAAGTATGAAGGTATCAATTTACAACTTTATTACTTGACATTCACGGCTACCTCGCTCTTCATATATATATATATATATATATATATATATATTTATATATTTACCTATTGTTGCGACGATGAATTATTACACTCAATATCTCCTACTGGACAATACACAGGAACCACGCCCAGGAACTTGCTTCAGCAGACCAGAATATCAGGAACACCATATAATCCCTTAGAATTAGGATTAATGCACAGAATGACACTTACACCGTGTCTATGTAAGTTCAAATACCACTGTATACCTTTATTAGCTGTCACATTTTATAAAATTTTCTGGCACACAGACTGGCCAATCAGTAAGCCCCATGCTTACTGGGAAAACCCTTTACCTCATCTCATCTGGGTGATTATATTACCTTTATACAATTGCTCTAACCACTCAGACAAATCTGCTTATCTGGTCAAGGCTCCTGTGAGTCTTCACCAGATAACAACACTGTACATAATAGGCTGCTCCTGCTTACTGGGAAACCCTGTAAAAGGATTATCTATTAGACTATGGTCTTGGGTGTTGGCTGATGCAATAGCCTGCAGAAAAGCTAATGTGTTATGCAGAGCATAAACCAACATACATACAGTATAACAGTGTAATCATATTTCATAAGCACTAAGAAATACATACCCATAATAATAAAACAGGGTAACTCTGGCCAGTCAGGCCTAGGCCATAGTGTAAAACAGTCCAGTCAGGCCCCACATGCCACGCCTATATACATTTGTGGCCACATTTGTGTGTCCCAGCTCAACTTTCCAGAATGCAGTGTAAGAGCAGTTATGGGTGGTGATCAATTCAGCAAGCCCTTAACCGATCATTTTGAATCGGCCAATAGAAAATTAAACTGGCATTATTACGGCAGTAAAACATGGAGGTTACTTGTTAATCAATTAGGTTCGGGGGTCCGATATGCGATCAGACTTGCAAAATAAAGAATTATGAGAATGAATGCCAATACTGTTCTAGTCCATGTGGGTGGCCTGATATTTATTAACTCATTGATACCCGAGATCGATTTAACCCCGAAATATTGTGCAATTAATTATAATGTCTGTCATCACTTTCCCCGTTATTTACAGTGCAGTAATGTTTTTTTTATTAGCATTTACAGTGCTACAAATAGGTGTTTAACCCCCTTGCGGGTCCTCTCTAGCACTCGTATTATTTGCTTCTTCATTTGCCATTTCCGGGTGTGAAAAAATTTGCGGGCTTGGGGAATCATAGCAATTGAATTGTGATTTGCAATTTTAGCCTTGTGAAAGATCAAAAGCTTCTGGAGGCTGTAAGTCACGAGTTTGATCGGCGACATTTTTTCAAGGCTGTAACTCATAAGCCATTCCGAGCCCGCAAAAAGACGCCAATTGAACAGCAAAACAGCTTGCAAGCTCACTTATGGGCTTCTGGATCTCAAATTCGCTCAAGTGAATATAGCCCATATTCATTTGTTATGACAAGCTTTCGAGAGATAACCTCTCTGTATCAAGTCTTTAGCAGTACTGAAAGGATGCAACAGAAAAAGGTCTTTCAGTACTGCCCCTGACTTGATAAAGAGAGGTTATCTTTTGAAAGCTTGTCATAAAAAATTAATATGTTTGTTCAATAAAAAAAGTATCGCTATTAGCATTAGAAGGTCCAGGGTCAGTGGGGTGGGAAGGCATGGGGCTCCCAGGGATATATAAAACAAAAATGTAAAAATGTACCCCACCTTAGGGCCCCCTCAGAGAAGGGCCCTGGTGCTTTGCACCAGCTGCACAGGCGTAGCTTCACACTGGTTGAAACTACATACTGCGTAGTAGCCAAGACTATAAACCATGGAGAAGAAACATCGAATTTAGGAGAGTGAAGGGAAACTGTACAGATGGGAAGACTTTTGTAGCCATAAAACTGAGAGATAAATACATAAAAAAAATATACGAACAGGAAGAGGTGAGACGGATTGTTATAACCTAGAATTAAAAAGAACAAACAACAGAACCCAATCAGAGGCCATTTTAAGGCACAACACAAATTATGAAAGTTATCCAGAAACATTTTAAGAGATGAAACACTAACAAAACAGAACATAGACAATCAAAAATGTAAAACAAGTATGGTTGAAAAGAAGCATGGAAAGATTTGTTTTCTTTGTTGCATCAGTAAGAAGTTATCTGATAATGTGTCCTACTGTGCTATCTTTTTTAAGAGGTCTCAGAGCACAAAATTCATAAGTTTAAAAACTCTAGGAGATCTACAGACTTAAGTACAATCTCTGCATTTCCTGTTTAAAAGGTTTAACTTAATATTTTTCAAGCACAAAGTAACATTTATAATATTTAACATCCTTTTTTGTATGCATGAAAAACGTTGTGTTTAATGTTCTTTTGTTATTGTTGTGTAGTCTTCGGTCGAGTCTGACTCTTTGTGACCTTATGGTCCGCATCACATCAGGCACATCTGTCAGCTATTCCCCTTCTGAGCTCCCTCAAACTCATGTTTATTGTTTTAATGTTTCCCAGCATCATTTTCTCTAGGGAATCCTGTCTTCTCCTGATATGGACAACATATTTGAGTTTTAGTCTAATGACCTTCATTTCTTGTAGTATGGATTGATTGGATTTTCCGGCAGTCCAAATGTTCCTTAATTAAAGCCAAATCAGTGAAAGAAATATGTAGATTTACTTATTTGAAAGCAAATGTTCGCTCAACACAGTGATACAAGGAGTCTATGGGAATAGCAGAAGTTAAAGGAAAGTGGAGAGAGGGAGATGTGAGAAAGTTCTAGGAAAGAAGAAAAAAACAGTTAACAAAAGAAAACAATGGGTGTATGACAGCTTTGATTGAGGAGAATCTTGAAGTGAAGTGCTGTAGTGTTGTGGGTTACCATAACAACCGTGACAATTGAAAAGTGACCTTTAGCTTTCTGCATGAGACTTAGTGCTGTTTGGCTCATGAGCTCACATGAATGGAGCAGAACATTATCCTAACATTATGGATACCTAATACTTCCTCTCAACTTATTTCCATGTGCTTGAGACATACAGTATCTCACAAAAGTGAGGACACCCCTCACATTTTTGTACATATTTTATTATATCTTTCCATGTGACAACACTGAAGAAATGATACTCTGCTACAATTTGAAGTCGTAAGTGTACAGCCTGTATAACTCAACACACAGCCATTAATGTCTAAACCGTTGGCAACAAAAGTGAGTACACCCCTAAGGGGAAATGTCCAAATTGGGCCCAAAGTGTCAATATTTTATGTGGCCACCATTATTTTTCAGCACTGCCTTAACCCTCATGGGCATGGAGTTCACCAGAGCTTCACAAGTTGGCACTGGAGTCCTCTTCCACTACTCCTTGATGACATCACGGAGCTGGTGGATGTTAGAGACCATGCTCTCACACACCTTCCGTTTGAGGATGCCCCACAGATGCTCAGTAGGGTTTAGGTCTCGTGACGTGCTTGGTCAGTCCATCACCTTTACCTTCAGGTTCTTTAGCAAGGCAGTGGTCGTCTTGGAGGTGTGTTTGGGGTCGTTATCATGTTGGAATACTGCCCTGCAGCCCAGTCTCTGAAGGGAGGGGATCATGCTCTGCTTCAGTATGTCACAGTACATGTTGGCATTTATGGTTCCCTCAATGACCTGTAGCTCCCCAGTGCCTGCAGCACTCTGCATATATACATTGTATATTGTGTTCACTAAAAAAGTAATGATTGTCTTGCTTTCTGACGAATAGAGAGTTTCCTATTGGCTAATATACATTGAGAGGAATCCTGGGAAACCAGTAGTGATGTTATTTCCATCAGAGTACCCACCATCAGAAGGCACCAAACGTGGGAGCATCAGATGATAATGTGTTACCAGGATAATTGTTTTTAAAATTCAAGGTGTTGTTTTTTTATAAAAAGTAAGATCATAGGGCCCTATTAAATTGTCAAAATTGCAATTACTGGAGCCCGTAAAGTAGACCGTGAAAGTTACTGATATTCAATTGGCCTCCTCTAGCTACAGGCTGAAAATTCCTGCAGTTGTCAAAATTGTAACACTGACCCATCTAAGCCTTTGATCTTTCAATCCCGTAAATGTTACAATCACAAATCGTTATTAAATTGCTACAATTCCTCAAGCCCGCAGTTGCCTTCAAAACCGTAAATGGCAAATTAATAAAAAAATGCGATAAATACTAAAGAGGACCCACAAGGAGGTTAAACACCTGTTCTTAACACTATAAAAGCCAAAAAAAAAATCATTTTAAAAGACGGGGAAAGAAATGAAAGATATTAGAATTAATGGCACAACAGTCTCAATCTTGCAAATCTGCAATAAAAAACTATTATTTTTATGTTTGATTTCAGTGTTATATTAATCACGGGAATCACGGAGTATATATATATATCAGGCCACCCACACTAGAACAGTTTCTTCATTCATTTTTATTTATTTTTAAATTGCTGGATAATGAGCTTGACCTCATATCGGACTTGTAAACACTAATTCATTGACATGTAACATCCATGTTCTACTGACGTCATGACGACGGTCTTATTTACTATTGGCTGTTTCCAACGCACACATTAAATTCCCCTAACGTGTAAAATCGTAGCTCGTAACGTAGCTCGCAGGACTTAAGGCTATTAAATTGGCCTCTTAAACCAGCCCGCTGACCAATTTTGGGGTAAGAGCGAGAAAACCCTACGGGACGCGAGAATTCGACTTGCGAGCTCGCAAATTCTTTGATCTGTCAAGCCCGTAATTGCTACTTTCCATTTGCGCTATTAAATTGCATCCAAATCACTGGCATTTAACCCCGTAACTTGCGAATGGAGCCAAGAAGACGAGTGCAAGAGAGAGGACCCGCGAGATGAGTAAAGTCCAATTCGTAGAACTGTAAATGCAAATATACACACTACTGTACTTTTATTAAAAGGGAAAGTGATGTCAGGTCTTAGAATTAATAGCACAACATTCTCAGGCTCGCAAATTGGCCCAAAAACACTTTATTTCATGTTTAATTTCTGTGTTATATCGATCCCGGCAATCAATGTGTTATTGTAACTCGCATGTGATAGAATATCATATTTATGGCTTTATCAATATTGCATTATATCTGGAATGTGGGTCAGATCGTAACTCGTAATTGAACCCCTTAAGACTTTGAAATCTCCCCTCCATTTTTCAGTGACGTAATTCTGACGATCTCTGTTTCCATTGGCTCCACATAAACTATTTTTTTTTGTCACACTACTGGGTAACGTGTACCCCCCCCCCCCCCCTTATATCTTTCTACACTCCAGTGGAGCCTGTGAAGGACCAGAACAAGTGGAGAAGCTTCACAGAAGAGGGAAAGAAAATATGTGATAATGTCAATGTTGCTCATTGTGTCTGAATCTCCATGACCATATGGACCTCAGTACACCAGGCACACCTCTGTGCTCCATCAAGCTTATGTTCATTGCTTCAATGACCTCATCTATCTGACTCCATCTCTGCTGTCCCTTTCTACATGTGTGTATAATATTTTGCAGCATCAGAGTCTTATCTAGAGAATCCTATCTTCTTAGTATTGATTGATTGGATCTTCTTGCAGTCAGATGGACTCTAAGCAGTCTTCTCCAACACTACAATTCAAATAAATTCCAGCTCTCACATCCCTATGTTACTACTGGGATAACCATAGTACTAAGTATGAGGACCTTTGTTGATAACGTAATATCTTTAATATTTAATAGCTTGCCCAAACTTGCCATAGCTTTCCTCCCCTTAGAGATCTTGGATCTCAGGAAAATAAAATCTGTCACTCCCTCCACTTCTTCCCCGTCTATTTGCCAGGAACTGAGATTGCTGTTTTCCATGATCTTCATCTTTTTGACATTGAGCAGCTGGCCAGCTTCTGCACTCTCTTCTTTCACCCTCATCAATAGGTCCTTTTAGTCACTACTATCTACTAAATCAACTGAGTGTGTTACCTTGATACATTACAATTTGCACCAAAAATTAACTAAGAAGATTTTGCTGTTTTTTTGTTACTCCTCCCTAAGTCAAGAAAAGGAAGAGGAGGGTGGCAGTTTGTTGGACTCTTATTGAGAAGTAAAAAAGAAGCTTTCTCTTTAAAGGGTCATTTATCTCACTGTAAGTAATTTTCATGGTGTGAAAGAGCTCAAGATTACATGTAAAGATAAATCGGTTGTTTTAACTACACTAAAAGCTAAAAAAGTCTAAATTTGTAAGTCTCTGTTTACATACCATTGAAACCTTCCTACTGGTTGTTTCACCAGAAATAGATAGTTGAGTCCAATGAGCAGTTGTATGTGTCTTTGGTGAAGGCAGTGATTGTAAGCAGTTGGACTCAGGTTACACTGCACTGACCAGATAAACCACAGCTCACAGCTTTCCTGTTTAGGTGAGTCCAGTATTCCATGCCTGCACAAATAGATTTGTTAAGGGTTTTTTTGAGGCTCATTACACAGAACTGCAATAATTCCCCTGAGCTGGAATACATTGCTCAAATTACAGAGATGCAAGAGTTCAGCCAACCTGAACTTTCTGCAGTAAGTAAAAACATAACCCATTTCAAGGACTGTTCCCTTCATCCTTGAATGGGGGACACACCCTGCAACCTGATTGGGTGAAGTAATGTGAAAGCATTACTGGGCATTGTGGGCAGCTTGTTATACATATAAACACATATTTTATTTTTATTTTTTTTATTCCTCAGTGAAAAATGCACTGATTTTAGGAGATCTTTACTGAGGTGTGGTCCAAATTGTGCTAAATTAAGTGGCCATTTAGGTGCAGCATCTATTGTGATATTATTTATTTTATGTAAATGTACGTGAATTGTAAGAAAAGAGACATTTCCTCCAAAAAAAATGCAGCGACAGCATTTTATTTCTAGTTCACAAAGTCTGACCAGTGACATGTTTGGCTTTGGTCCCACTGACCAGTGACATGTTCGGCTTTGGTCCCACTAACCAGTGACATGTTCAGCTTTGGTCCCACTGACCAGTGACATCTTCAGCTTTGGTCCCACTGACCAGTGACATGTTCAGCTTTGGTCCCACTGAACCTATCCTCCTAGCTTTCTAACCAGACACTCCCTTACTAAGAAAAATCACAAATAGTAATTTCCTTTATTATCAGTATTTTTCTAATGCTCACTAAGCAACCATGACTAAGGATTCCTCCCACTCTCTCAGCTCAGGCTGTGGAAGGAACAAACATTTCCTGCCCCGTCAGTGTAAATCTTCCAGACTGAAGGTCACTTTCATTCAATTAAAACCTTTTCTAATATGATTTATGAAATGTATGACACGAAATTCACAGTACTCCGTACCTTTAAACCAGGCGACCTCTACAGTAAGATCATTTGGGGATCTAACATCCACAGTCAGCAATGTCTTCAGTACTTGGGGTTTTCTTACATTCAGTTGATTTATTTGTCTCTTTTCTCTGTTCCCGGTTTCAGATAATGCTGAGTGTAAATATACTGTGCATGGGTGCCGGGGACCCTCGGGTTTATTGGTGGTTCTCTATAATATAAAGTTCTGCTGTCTAGATGGTTTATATCTTAGAGGTGTATGGAAGTTTCCTGGATTATGTAGCATCTGATACAGGAAAATTACAAGGGTATGGAAACATTTTTGCATAAAAAATAAAGATTAGCAAACTTACCCTAAAGTTTGCAAAATGTCTTCATATCTCAAGTAGTTGATTTTGAGAAGGAACGCCCCTGAACATCCAGACTAGCATAAAATCCAAATTAGCATAAAGTTGTTAATTAGTTGTATCCAATCAGAAGCAGGTACAGCAATGTATGTGTTTTCCTCTCACTGGCTGAGACAAAACTGCCATGATAATGACAGCTGAATGGCCAGGACACAAGCACAGTTCATTGGCTAGGATGCTCTGTATACATAGGTTCCTCGGGGGTGGAGCTCACACAAAGAATTTCAAATGTACTTTGAATTACAAATATACAGAATTCCTCAATAAAATAATTTGATATGAGACGCCCAATCAGACGCAGGAGATCACATAGACTGCCAGGTACAGTACATTTAATTGCTAAAAAGGAACCAGTTATAAAGAACAACTAAACTCCATTTAAGGGCAGTGTGATAGATGTCCCTTCAATGGTCTTGTATATTAGACTATCACTAGAGGGAGCTAGCGGTCATTCTAGGGCAGTGTGATGGATGTCCTCTCACTGGTCCATGTATATTAGACTATCACTAGAGGGAGCTAGAGGTCATTCCAGGGCAGTGTGATGGATGTCCCCTCACTGGTCCATGTATATTAGACTATCATTACAGGGAGCTAGCAGTCATACCAAGAAGTTTGGTGGATGTCCCCTCACTGGTCCTGTGTATATTAAACTATCACTAGAGGGAGCTAGAGGTCATTCCAGGGCAGTGTGATGAATGTCCCCTCACTGGTCTTATGTATCAGACATGTCACTACAGGGAGCTAGCGGTCATACCAAGCAGTCTGGTGGATGTCCCCTTTCTGGTCCTGTGTATATTAGTCCTGTCTGTACAAGGAGGTAGAGGTAATTCTAAAGCAGTTTGATGGATGTCCCCTCACTGGTCCTGTGTATATTAGATATGGCACTATAGGAAGCTAGAGGTCATTCCGGAGCAGTTTGATGGATGTTCCGGCACCGGTCCTGTTTACATTTAACCATCACTAAAGCGAGCCAGAGGTCATTATGGGGCAGTCTGATGGATGTCCCCTCACTGGTCATATGAATATTAGACCTGTCACTACAGGGAGCTAGAGGTCATTCTGGGGCAGTCAGATGGATGGATGTAGATTAGGCATGTCACTACAGGGAGCTAGAGGTCATCTTAGGGCAGTTTGATGGATGTCCCCTCTCTGGTCCTGTGTATATTAGACCTGTAACAGCAGGGAACTAAAGGTCACTCCAGGGCAGTCTGGTGGATGTCCCCTCACTGGTCCTATGTATATAAGTCCTGTCACTAGAGGTCATCCCATAGCAGTCTGATGGATGTCCCCTCTCTGGTCCTGTGTATATTAGACCTTGCACTATAGGAAGCTAGAGGTTATTCTGGGGCAGTCGGATGGATGTGGATTAGGCATGTCACTACAGGGAGCTAGAGGTCATCGTAGGGCAGTCTTATGGATGTCCCCTCACTGGTCCTGTGTATATTAGACCTTTCACTAGAGGTCATTCCAAGGCAGTCTGATAGTTGTCTCCTCACTGGTCCTGTGCACAATTGACCTGCCACTAGAGGGAGCTAGAGGTAATTCCAGGGCAGTTTTATGGATGTCCCCTCTCTGGTCCTGTGTATATTAGATATAGCACTATAGGAAGCTAGAGGTCATTCCGGAGCAGTCTGGTGGATGTCCCCTCCCTGGTCCTATGTATTAGACATGTCACTAGAGGGAGCTAGAGGTAATTCTATGGCAGTCTTATGGATGTCCCCTCACTGGTCCTGTGTATATTAGACCTGTCAATACAGGTAGCTAGAGTCCATTCCAGGGATGTCTGATGGACACTGGTCCTGTGTATTTAACATTTCACTAGAGGGAGACAGAGGTCATTCTTGGCCAGTCTGATAAATGTCTCCTTGTCTCTTCGTGCTATCTCCACTACCTTTTGCTTTCCTTCTTTCTTGGGCTACTTTCAAAGCCTCATCAGATAGCCAGTTTGCCTTCTTTGTTTTCTTTCTTTTGGGGATAATCTTTGTTGCTATTCCCTGCTATTTCGGTCCACAGTTTTTCAGGTACCCTATCTTCCATGTCTGCTTGGTCTGATGATTTTCCTCAGTCTCGGCAGTCAGCTCCAGGTCGTGTTTTTGCTGACTGTATAGAGCTCCTCCATCTTTGGCTGCAAAGTATATAGTCATTCTGATATCTATGTTGTCCATCTGGTGATGTCCATGTGTAGAGTCGTCTCGGAGGCTGTTGGAAGACGGTGCTTGCCACGACCAGAGAATTATCTTGACAGAATTCTACTAATCTCTGACCTGCTCCATTTTATACTCTGAGGCCAATCTTGCCAGTTACTCCAGGTGTCTTTTGGTTCCCTACTTTAGCTTCCATCTCCTATGATGATAGTAACATCTTTTCTTGGGGTTATATCCAGGAAGTGTTGAATATCTTCGTAGAACTGGACAACTTCAGCCTCTTCGTCATCTGTAGAATTGCCAGAAAGAAAAATAAACCTTTACATTTACTTTAATGTTCTATTAAAGAACTTAGCATCTGAAAGAGGATAAGACAGTTAATTTTGGATCAATATATTAAATACTAATGGAAAGGCAGAGATCAAAAGATTAGCACATCTAATGTGGAATAAAATACTTCATTTTCTTATATTTAACAATTGCTCACTGATGTGATTGATCGTTCTTATACAACAGAATAACTTAGTTTCAAAACAACATGAAACACGGTCACCCAGGTAGGGCGCACAGAGTACCAGTGAGTGTAACTGTATGTGACTGACACCGCGGGCTCGTGGGGACGTGGCTCGTCTGGGATTCTTACACAAGCGAGGCGCTGATCCTCCTTTGGATGTCATTTTAAAGCATTCAGCGCATGCATAATGCAAAGCACATCCCTAATTCATCATTATTATATAAAATTAATGCTTTTCTAATCTCTTTGATGTCTCTGCATTGCTCGTTTATTCTTTTTTTTGGGGGGAGTTGAAAGACTCAGAGAGGACATGACATGCGAGCCATTGTGCGCTGTCTGTGCCCTATAATACCAGGACCCAAGAGCCAGTGTGTGCCACCTATACCCTGCAACACCAGGACACAAAAGCCAGTGTGTGCCAGCTATACCCTGCAACACCAGGACACAAGAGCCAGTGTGTGCCAGCTATACCCTGCAACACCAGGATATGACAACAAGTGTGTGGCATCTGTCACCTATACCACCGGGACACAAGAGCCAGTGTGTGGCACCAAACCCCGGCAACACCAGGATATGACAGCTAGTGTGTGCCCTGTGTCCCCTATAACACATCAGGACACAAGAGCCAGTGTGTGCCACCCATCCCCTGTAACACCAGGACACGACAGCTAGCGTGTGTGGTCTGTCCCATGTAACAGCCTCATAACAGACTACTTCCCATGCAGAACAACCCCCATTGAATGAGAGTGTTCAGATTACTTGGTGGATTAAGGGGTCAGCATTTTTTTCAAGCAATTAATGTAATGCATGGAACAAGAAACTCCTCTTCCTTTGTGTCCTGTTTATAAGTATTTCATTTTAAGTTAGAGACCTTTTCTATACAAGACAAGTAAACTACTGCAGGAGCTTTTTGCAGCAATGTTACACGTTGATTCAATGCTTCCCAGCCGTAATATTACTGAGCACAACCACACTCACACTAATGAGAATACCTGGGGATACCCTCCATTTATGCATGTGGTGGAGGGAATCCCAGAGGATCCCCTTCACCTTTTACTCCTGTTCTCTCATTCCAAGCTCAAGCCCCATCCCCTTCCCCAATCATCCCATCTACATAACTGTTGTGGTCCATTGAGATAAATGCTAACCCAAGGACCCAGCTCCATCTAAAAGTTAACCCCCACCACGGGGGTCCCTATCGGATTAACCCAGATGCTGTAGGACCCCGCTGCATCTACAATGAACCCCTGCTGTAGACGTCCATCAAGGACCCTTACAGCACTAAAACAATGTCACACTCACCATTGGAGACACCGGCTGATGCTAACTCCTCACAAATAAGTAATAATGACAACTCCCAGCTAGAAGTCTGCACAGAGGATAACATTTTGGAGCAAAAGCAAATTAAGCAACAAATATGAGAGAACTTTTTAATGAATTCCAAATAACGATTAAAAGAGAAATGTTGCAGGAAATTTCAAACATTGAAAAAGCTATTAGAGAATTGTCTAAACATATAGAAGTAATAGAGAACACCCAAAATAATGTTTAAAAAATCCGGCAAGAACTAAATAATGATCTGAAAATTGTACAAGAAGAAGTTCATTTATTACAATCTAGATGCTTAAAATTTGACACTCTTGCAAGAAGCAAGAAACTCAGGGTCAGAGGTATCCCCGAAAGTATTGGCCAAAAAGAACTATTGCCATTTGTTAACACCTTTTTGAATTATTTAATTCTGACTTTGGCAACAACTGACTCAATAATTGATACTTTATACCGTATTCCTCTCTCCAAATATCTAAAGATAAATACGTCAAGAGACGTTATTTTTAGATTGAGTTAATTAATCAATTCTGAAATTCTCCTTTGAGAAAAAATCATTCGATAAACCTTATGATAATATAAAAATATTCCTTGATGTACCAGCTAAAATTCTCCTGTGGAGGAGACAATTTGTGGAAAATTACAAAAATATTAAGAAACAATAACATGCTGTATAAATGGGGTTTGCCACCTTATATTGATCATCTCTTTTTCTGATAAAAGTTATCCAGTATACAATCTTAAAGAAGCAAAAGACTTTCTTGAGATGCGATAATTATGGCCACTAAAGGAGGATTCTGTTTGATTAATATATTATCTTCTCTCAGTTTAGGTTCTATTGAACCAAAAGGCTTTATTATTGGTTTATATTATATGAAATCTATAAAAGAATAACACCTTTGAAAATAAGATAATTAGACACACTTGGGAATATATATGATAATGCATTTATTATTTCTGATATACTTAACAGGGAAATAAATAAAGATTAGTTTTATGATATGAGGTACTAGATAAAAGGGTATTTTATGAAATGAGGTACTAGATAAAAGGGTATTCACTGACGATAGCACATCCAATAATTGGATTATGAATAATATATGATCACAAACAGGTAAAGAATTACTTAGCATGTTTGCTGGGATTATGCATAATATATTAGAGTAAATTAAAATGTATAGAATGTTGTTGACTTTGATGAACACTTACACTTTGAGATTAGAAATAGATTTTAAATATGGATATGGGAATATATACAATAATGCATTTATTTTTCCGATATACTAAGTAATTAATGGGGAAACAAATAAAAAATTAACTTTATGATATGAGACACTAGAGGAAATAGTATTCACTAATGACAGTATATCCAATAATTGGATTATTAATAACATAATAACACAAAAAGGTAAAGAATCACTTATCATGTTTGATGGGATTATGCACAATATATTCGAGTAAATTTGAATTTATAGAATGCTGCTGACTTTGATGAACACCTATACTTGGAGATTAGAAATAGATTTAAAATATGGATATTTAATATGGAGAGGATGATTTAATCATAAGAACAATGAAGTAACAAAGACACTATGTTGTGCTCTTCGATATTCAGATGATGGGGATCGTACTCTATAGTAGTAAAATAGATGATAGAAATGTATCCAAGAAACACACTGGCAGTCAGGGAAAATCCCATTTGTGGGTGACCCTGTGTTTAATATATATTATAATTCAACTTTTTGTAAAAAATCTCGATATTTAAAAAATAAAAGTTTAACCATTACAGAAGAATTTGTCCAAATAGATTGTGATGGTAGATTTATACTCTGTAAATATTTATGCACCCAATCAAGGGCAAAATAAATTTATCAACTGAATATTAAAGTTAGTGATGAAATTGACAAAGGGTCATGTAATTATCTGTGAAGATTTTAACTTGGGTTTGGATCCTGTAATTGATAAAAAGCTAACTTTGAAATTAACATTTGATCATCAAACTATAAGGAAATCTAGAACATTTCAACAAAGTTTGTGGAAACATAAGCTCTTTCATGCATGGCGGATATTCCATTCGAATGAAAAAGATTATACCTTCTTCTCTAATGGGTTTAAGTCGTATTCAAGGTCAAACTAATCATTGAATCAAATAAGTTTAATAACGGTAGGAAAATATGGAAATTAAGACCCTCTCTATTTTCTGATGGTAAAAATAAGGATTTCATTAATGAAGAATTAGCTCCGTTTTTTTATGATTAACAAAAAATCTGTAAATTCGAAGACAACCATCTGGAATGCGCATAAAGCTTATATTAGAGGAATTTTTATAAAACTTCAAGCTCACCAGAAGAGAGAAAGGGTGATAGCTCTCTGAGAGAACCAATAGGTCCAAGTAGCATATAATAAATAATATATAGCAAAAAAAGTAAATAAAAAAAACAATACAATACAATAACACTGGCATTTCAGTAGACTGCTTGGTGTCTGGTTTCTATTTATATTTACATATTTTGAATTCTTTGTTATTGTTTGTTTGTTTGTTTTTATTTACTTTTTTGCTATATATTATTTATTATATGTTACTTGGACCTATTGGTTCTCTTCACATGGACTTTTAATAGATTTTTAATGGACCTTGGATTGGCACTGCATGTATTGTACAACCTTGGTTATTCTATCTGATTTGGGATGCCCACTAAATACTCTTAATAGAGGTTTGGCCACCTTCTCTGATCACACACATCTCTTGGGCATGGTACCCTTAAGTGAATGATATCAGATTTGACAATCTAGAGATACTAGCAAGGTGGACCTCTGTCCTCAAATAGAGTTTAAATCTTCTTTGGCTAATAACAGACAGATACAAGTTGTACTCTACTTTAGGGATTATACTCTACTACCTCTGCGAATAAGGATTGTCTCATGTAAGCAGTGCACCAAACAGATGTGGAAGATCTGAGTATATTTTTATGCACATTCTCAATACCTCTTGTATAGAGGATAACACATGTGAGTGTCCATTTTTTATGCTTGTACTTTTGGAAATAAAACCATTTTTGATTTGCACTAGGAAGTGACGTGCGCTTTCCTCCTTTTCTTTTCATTCATCTACAGCTTATTGACTCTGCGGTGACCAGAGTTTTTGGAAACAGCTGCCCCATGATGAAATAAGATCGATTCACCAAGTGCATCAACGTCATTATATAATCAATTCTGAGAGAAAGGACAAGCAAGAGATAATAATATTTGAAACTTTAATCCAAGTACTTCTATCAATATTCTGTCCCTGGACTTATTTTGAGTATTGTCTCTTTTATACAATTGTGTTTTTTTATAATTATAATTTTTTATAATAATATTTTATCATTATTTTTTCCTTTATTATTTCTTCCTTTATTTTTTTTTCCTTCTCCTGTTTTCCTTCTCATACTAATATCTTATTCTTTATATTATGGATTTATTTTATATTACATGTTAATATTTATATGCCTATACATTTGTTTTTAGCTAAACTTGAGATTTTAACACCTCTTTACCATTTACTCTACGCCATTTACTCTCGGTACTTTTAGGCGGTATAGTATAATCTGGGCCACCTTGGAAAGGGAACCCTAGGTTACTTCATCACATATAATAGTTGTCAAACTGCGAATCGTCGTCACACATTGCAAGCTCGCAAAGTGAGCTCGCAGAACTGCAATGCAAGGGGCCACATTTGCTGAGGTGGAGGCTCTACACCGCCTCGCTCCCGGGACAAATAAACCCCAGAAAAGTGCGACTTTGCAAAAAAGAACACTCCGCGGGACTTAGAAAAAAAAAAATACGACCTGCGGGTATTAGAAAAAAACACTAATGCGTAAAGAGAAAATACGGACCTACACAAAAGAAAATACGACCCGCGGGACTTAGAAAAAAAAATCAATACGAGGTCACAAAAACACAAACATAACGGACGAAACGCGTACAGCAAAAAAACACCAAAAAAAATAAAAATTATAAAAAAAAATTACAAAAACATCACACACAGCACCCCCCGACAGCCAGAGTTGAGGTTGCATACTAATTTTTTAAGTAAATAATTAATTAATAATTATACTAACAAAATTGACATATATATCTGTCTTTGTCATGAGAGCCAAAGGCTCTCATACGAACAAAAGTAAATGAGAGGAGAGGATCGCTATGAGCGCCAAAGGCGCTCAGTGCAAGGCTCGCAATGAACGCCGAAGGTCCTCAGAGTATAAAAAGATTTACATTTTGTATCAACAAGCATTGCCATGGCTTAAAATTTTATTGCCCCGTCATTTTTGACGGGCAAGTCGCCAGTCTATATAGATTAGAGAGACGTAATAAATCTAAACCAAACTCTGAAGATATTAAACAAATCAATCTATATAAAACAAATCAATCTGTACAATCTAAAACTAGGAAAATCTTACAAGAACTAGCGGACAAGGCAATTTGGGTTTTCCAACAGAAAATCTATCACCAAGTTAACAAATCAGGAAGATTACTTACAAATAAACTAAATAAGAAATTATTCTTGAAAAGGATAGAATTTTTACATGACGAATAGAGATGTCGCAGACAGTTCGCCCGCGGACTATTCGCTGCGATTTTGGCTCTTTCGCGCTCACATTGGACGGCAGACACATGCGCTTTTTGGTCCGCCCCCTATTCTTTATCATTGAGGAAACATTGACCCTGCACCTCACAGTCAGCAGACACATTCCAGCCAATCAGCAGCATACACTCCCTTCCAGAGCCTTCCATCTGAAGGACAGCATATATTTTAGAATCATTCTGAAGCTGCATTCGTTGTGAGAGGACAGATAGTGTAGCTGCTGGAGATTTAATAGGGAAATAGAAAGCCAGGCTGTGTATTTAGCTTCCACTACAGACCTGAAGGACTCATCGGATATATGCTGCAAGGACAGCAACCCAAAAAGCCCTTTTTAGGGCTAGAACATCATTTATTTTATTTTATAATTTTTTTGTGTGTAATCTATGCCTGCCTGCCAGCGTGTGTGTGTGACAGGCTAACACCTAACAGCTTATATTGTGCTTATTTTCCCTACTCATACCTGGTGGTGTACCATACATTGAAAACAACCATTTTTTTCCTGTAATCTAATTTCAGTTGCCTGCCTGTGTCAGGCTCACACCTAATATTCTGCTCTGTTTCACCAGTCATAGTTGGTGTACCATACATTGAAAAAAACAACCCTTTTTTCCTTTAATCTAATTTCAGTTGCCTGCCTGTGTCAGGCTCACAGCTTATATTGTGCTCAGTGAAATAAAACAAAACTTTTTTCACTGTAATAGATTGAGTAGCAATTTCCTGCCTACAGGCGTGTGTGTGAAGCCTATTGCATCTACTCTGCCAACTTTTTCCAGTGCACAGTGATACGTCATATCTGGTGCAACCGTAGTGTACAGTGACATAAAACAACACTTTTTTGACTGTATAAATTGGTGTACCCGTCTGGGCCTGGTGACTTACCAGGTTTGAGGTTCTGGACTGCTTTTCTCACTTCCTCTAGGGTCACTTTGGCATTTAAAGTCTCTGAGTCATTTTCTTCTATTAAGGGGAGATCACAGGAATTAAGAAATCCCCTCATTTTGTGTAGATCTATGTGTTTTGTTTCCGTATAAAGGGTATTGTAAAATTTTGTAAAAATCTTATGGATTTTATTTGGGTTCGTTGTTTTTTCTCCCTTCGAGGTCTTAATTTGAAGTATCCTATTTTGTGTTGTTTTGGTTTGTAGTTTCCTGGCTAGTAACGGGCCAGGTTTATTGGCTTTATTGAATCCGATAGGAATAAATAGTACAACTGAACACACCACTCCTATCTGGTGGCACCGTAGATTGCACGCGCAGTGCCCCAAATTTGAAGTGGGAGGACCGACCAAGCATCTTTTTACATCTCCCGCTTCCAAAAATCCATGCCATATACACGTCCCCTGATAGGTGACGTAACAGGTATCAAACTGATAGGAATAAATAGTACAACTTAATACACCACTCCTATCTGGTGGCACATTACATTGCACGTGCAGTGCCCCAAATTCGAAGTAGGATGTCCGACCAAGCATTTTTTTCCATCTCCCTGTTCCAAAAATCAATGCCATATACACGTCCCCTAATAGTGGACGTAACAGGGATTAAACCGATAGGAATAGTACTACTTAACAGTACACACCTTATAATAACGCAGACAGAGGCAACGCAGAGAGAGGAGTCTAAAGAAGAGGAGTCAGAGAAAGAAGGTGGCTTTGAGGAGGTGGAAGACCAAACACAGCAGGCGTCCCAGGGGGCTTGTTGTGTGCGGTGCATTAAACGGGGAAATTGGTCTGTTACTGTGAAGCGGGTGTAACCCTTACACTACCTGATCGATACAACATCATACCTGATGTTTTAAAGCATGTCATTCCAAACAATTTAGGAATGTTAGGTGATTTATGCCCTTTATGGCTTAAAACCAGACTCTGCATCAACTATGTAATTTTCAGTGGGAGTTTTGCCATGGATCCCCCTCCGGCATGCCACAGTCCAGGTGTTAGTCCCCTTGAAACAACTTTCCCATCACTATTGTGGCCAGAAAGAGTCCCTGTGGGTTTTGATATTTGCCTGCCCATTGCAGTCTATGGCGGTTTATTTTATGTTCGCGACACCACTAATGACGAACAAGGTGATAAGGTCTATAACCCTGAAGGGATAGGAGAAATGTTTGCTAGCTATTATAAAAATCTATAAAATCTGTAACATGCTGATAGTTTTAGAAAACCCACCACTCAGGATACAGAGGAATTTCTAAACCAAATTAGATTCGGAGAGCTATCCGCTATAGGCCTGAATTTACTAATGCAAGACATCTCTGAAAAATACATTGTAGATGTAATTAGCAAGTTAAAATCAGGTAAGGCCCGCAGGACCCAATGGGCTTGGTAACAAATATTTCAAGACCTTTTATACTATACTTATCAAACAGATGCAAGAAACATTCACTTAAATTAAGAATGAGGGTAGTGCCCCGAGAGAAATGTTAGAGGTTACCATAGTTTCAATTCCCAAACATAACAAAGTTCTGTTAAACTGTAAAAACTTCCGCCCCATTTCGCTGCTGAATTCAGACTCGAAAATGTATGCAAAAAATTTAGCTACAAGACTAAGTGGGGTTATACATGACCTAATTGAATTGGATTAATAAGTTTTTATTTCCGTACTCCAAGGACACAATAACACCGAAGATTAATAAATATAATCGATTTTGTTAATAGCAATCAAATACCTTAGATCTCTCTCTCGTATGATGCCGAAAAGGCCTTCGACAGAGTCGGATGGGAATTTTTAAAACTAACACTATTAAGATTTGGCCTAGGAGATTTTGTCTCTAAGGCCATTAAGGCTTTATATGTGTACCCATCCGTCTCTGTCGTTGGCATAGATTTCGGCTCCTCCAAGTTTGAGATTAGCAACAGAACTATGCAGGGATGTCCCCTGTCTCCCTTGATTTTTGCTTTATTGATAGAACCGCTGGCGATCCTTATAAGAGCTTCAAGGTAAATAAAATGCAAAGAAATTGGAGGGAAAGAACATAAGATATTACTTTATGCAGATGACATTGTTTTAACTTTATCAGACCCTATCTCGTCAATCAAACATTTACATCAAATAATAAACAACTATAATTTTGTTTCTTATTATAAATTAAATATTACAAAAAATGAAGTAATGAACATCAAATTTACATCTGATCAGTTAAAGTATTTAAAAGGATTATACAACTATAAATGGCAGGGGAACACTATAACACATTTGGGTATTACTTTTGTTAAAAAAAACAAAACATTATGACGGTCAACTTAAAGAAACTGTATGTTAAAATTAAAGAACTATTACTTTCCGGGCGGAAACATTTTCTATCATGTCATGGTAAAATTGCAGCTGTAAAAATGTCAATTCTGCGTAAATATAATTATATAATTAGTAAAATTCCTATACCTTGCCAAAATACTGGCTCAAACTATTTCAGGACTTAATCAATAAATTTATATATAACAAAAAAAAAGCAAAAATCAAGTCCTCTATTACATAGTTACATAGGCCCTCATTCAATTGCGATTTTGCCAATTGAATAGTGCTCTAAATAAGCACATAACATATTTTTTTTAAATAAGTTTTTAGTTAGTGAAAACCTTGCTTTTCGATAGATGTGTACTAACTAAAAACTTCTTTAAAAATATATGTTATGTGCTTATTTAGACCCCTATTCAATTGGGCAAATCGCAATTGAATGAGGGCCATAGTAATTAAGGTTGAGAAAAACCTTACTCAATCCATCAAGTACCTTTTAAGATCTCCTCTGATCTGCAATATGCGGATTAAATATTAATTAATTAGTTGGTAATTAATTATTAATCAATTATTTAATTATTTTTTATTTATTTTATTTTTAATTATTAATTAATCCAAGAAGATTAATTACATTAAGAAGATTTAATTGGGGAGGAATAGCACATCCCAACCTAACCACTTACCACAAAGCCATAATTTTATATCATATTACAAGTTGGAATAACTTTGCGAATTTGCTAGGCTGGGCTCAAATAGAAGATCATCACCTGATAAATGTAAAATTGGATGAGTTAATATGGTGTGATGATCTTCCTAAAAACAGTGTAGAGAAGGAGCCTTAATAGTTAAAAAATGCTGAAAATTTTAGATTATTTTTTTTTACAAAATGATCCTATTCTGGAATTTAAAAGCAAATTCATTGCTTTTAAGCACCTGAGAAACACTATGACCTATCAGCTGTTAGCTGGTTAGAATATAATAGTCTTAAATCTACGCTATTAGCTTCAGAATATAATCTAGCCCAAAATAGATTTGTTACTAAATTTGAACAACTGTTCATGTTTTTTTTTGTTAGTTTATTTAAAATTTAATTATACATCATATAAACATAACAATAAAAGATCAGTAGATTCATATCTCCTTCCTCGATTGTAATTACAATTTTCATATATTTCCATTTCGTATTCAAGGAAGAGATAAACAAACAACAAACCACATCTCAACTAAACCATAGCATTTACATTCCTCATTCTATTTCCTGGTTTCCATAATATACATGTATCTCATTTGTCAATCAAAGGGTAATTTCTCTATTTATTCCATCCTTGTCTTTGAATTTTTAAGTTACGCCAGTCCTTGATTCTTTACATATTCGTCCCATACAGACCATTTATTCATAAGAAGTTTATTCTTCGATTTAACTTGTTTCCAATTTCTCTCAATTTCTCTGTCTCTTAATATCCTGGCTTCAATGCTACCCCATGATGGAACATTCACTGAATTACATTTTTTTATCATCATCAATTTTATAATTAATAAAATATGTGTTATCAAGTATTTATTAGATGGAAATGTAATTTTATTTCTAAGTGCAATATGGCTAATTCTATACCTGATACAATTTTTTCCCAAGAATTAGGGAAATTTGTTTTGCACAATGCTTCCAGAAAGACTGGACATGTTCACATTCCCACCACTGATGCAACAATATCCCCTCTTTGCCACACCCCTTCCAACATTTACATTTATTATTAGTATCATATCTATTTAATCTTTCTGGAAAGAGATACCACCTTTGCACTATTTTAAAAAATAATTCCCAGTAGGATATATAGCTCACAGAATTCTTTACTAATAAAAATGATTCATACCATGTATCAACTTCCCATTTTTTCTTTATATCTTTCTCTCAAGCTAACCTTCTATTTAATTTTTCTTTTTGAGCATCAGCCTCAATTACTTTGGATCACTTAGCAATAATATGTAGGTAATTCTCAGATTGAATTAGATTTTCGATCAAGGTTATATCTTATTTCTGTTATCCAATCCTAAATATTCCAAGCTTTTCTTCAATGAGAATTACCCCAACCACGTAAAATTTCTAATGTTACATTTTTTAATTATCTGCTCATACTCCAAAAGAGCTTCTTTATGAAACAAATCTCCTATCCTGGTGATACCACTTTTTATCAGTGATGATACCTCTAGTTTTTTTTTTGGACAATCCAGTATCTCTACTGGTGCTCCTAGAGCTCCTGGTGCTCTATTTTTATACCAGAATTTTAATAAAGTTTTTAATCCTTTTGATAGGTTTCTAAATTTTACATATTCATATTTTGATTGCCAAATTATCATTTTAATAGACATTGTTTCTATCAATGCTTCCTCAATCTCTATCCATATAGGTTTAGGGCACCTTATATTCCATTTTATAATATGAGAAAGGATAATATTATCATGTATATCTATTAGTTTTGGATACGCTAAACATCCATTGTGAAATTTCTTTGATGTAATATTAATGTTGATTCTTGATTTTCTTCCATTTAATATAAATTTATGTAACATACTCTTTAAATCTTTCAATACAAATTTTGGTACTATTTCTGGAATAGACCGAAAAACATATGACATTTTGGGAATAATACTCATTTTGTTATGGCAATCCTTGCCATCCATGACAACCTTACATTTTTCCAGTCTTGAAATTTTTATCTAATCTGGTTAGATATTATCTTTAATCATTATTTGATAAGATATCTTGATTTCCAAGTGGGTTATAAAGCTCGTATCCCAAGTATAAGGGTATATTGGTTCTAATCTTGAAATTTTTTTTTTTATTCCTCTACAGATAACGTCTGATTTGGAATAATTTATTTTCAAGTATGATATCTTATTAAATTCTTCCAAGATTTTATGTTCCGGATTAGTTAATGTCAACACGACATCATCTGCAAAAATTAGAATTGTATACTCCCTACCTCCAATCGTCACTCCTCCCACTCCCTTTGAAGATCTTAATTCTGCCAATGGCTCTAGATATAACACAATAAGTAAGGGGGGTAGAAGACATCCCTGACGGGTACCGTTTTTAATAGAAAATTTTTCAGATTTAAATCCAAAGCCAGTGATTTTGGTGCTAGGATTCACATATAGAGCTCCTATTGACTTCGTTGCAAAATTTGCCAATCCAAATTTCAATAATACTAATCTTAAAAATTCACAGCTGACTCTGTCAAATGCCTTTTCAGCATCTAGTGGTAGAGTCAGCAGGGTAACCTTCCTTTTAACTGAATATGATAATATATCCATCAGTCTCCTTGACTCCCTTTAACAAATCCAGACTGATCTGGATGTATTATTTTGAGCATTGTATTCAAACTTTCGGCCAGGATTTTTGAAATTATCTTAATGTCTGAATTAATAAGCGAGATTGTTCTACATTTTTTATGGTCCTCTTGACTTTTCCCCTTTTTGGTTATATTTAGTATTTTAGCTTCTGCCATCTCCGGGGGTATCGTTCCATTCTTCATTATAGAATTAAACATTGAACATAAGTGTTCACTTAATATTGATTAAAAGCTTCTATAATATAAGTTGTTAAAGCCATCCACCCCTGGGGCTTTTTCTAATTTTAACTTTACGGCTTCTATCTCTTTTCTGGTAATGGGACTATTTAGAGTTAGTAGATCTTCTTTATTTATCTTAAGAAGTTGTATTTTTTCCAAAAAGTCTTCTATTGCTTTTTTTGGTGCTTTGCAAAAACTATTTTCTAACTCTAAATTATATAGCTCCTGATAGAAGTCCGTGAATATTTTGCCAATCTATTTAGGTTGTGAATAATATATGTTATCGCGTCCTTTCATTCTATCAATCCTATTCTGAGAATTATGTTTTCTTATTTTACTGGCCATATATTTTCCTGCTCTGTCTCCCAAAAAGTGATGCATTTGTTGAAACCACCAATTTTGATTATCAATATTTAATTGGGTAATTTTATTTATTTGAGTTTTTACATTAATTATTTCTTGCATAGTTTCTTTTTTATGATCTATTTTATTTTTGTTTAAGAGCTGGTCCAACAAAATGTATAGCTCTCTGTAATTTACCTCTCTCTTTCTTCATCTGAGCAGACTTAGATACCATAATTCTTTGAATATAAGATTTATGTGCACACCATTAGCGGGTCAGGAAACTGATTCTTTATTTAAGTCAAAGAAAATCTGTATTTCTTGATTTATCTTTTTCATTTGATCTTGATCTTTAAGTAGATTATTGTCCATTTTCCATTGGCTTCTATTTGTATCTCTTTTCTTATCTAATAAAGAAATGCTTAACATTGAATGATCAGACCATGAAGATGTTACTATTTCTGAGGCTTGGATTATATTCAGACTTTGTGAATCCGCAAAAAATAGTCTATCCTAGTATAGGAAGAGTGACGATTGCAGTAAAAAGTATAATCTCTTTGTTGGGGGTGGAATATTTTCCATACATCAAATAATCCATTCTCTAAGGTTATTTGGTTGAACTTTTGGGCCTGATTTTCCGCCACTTTCACTGATTTTAACTTATTTGCCGATGATCTATCTACTGAAATATTCATAATAATATTAAAGTCTCCACAAATAATTGTAGAACCTTCCTTACATTTCTTAGTATGTTTAAAAACATTTTGTTAAGGAAATGTATTTGTTTTTCATTTGGTTCATATATGTTTACTATTGTAATTTGCAGCTGATTTATCTTACCTGACCAAATTATGTATCTACCTTGTTGGTCAATTTTCTTAAAACTTTCTTCTATTTTTAAATCCTTTTTTAATATAATTGATACTCCTCTAGCTTTAGAGGAGTATGTAAAATCTATACTGTCCATATAAAGTTTTTTCTTCAGTTTCTAAGATGTACTTTTCATTTCTCAAAGTAAACCACATCTAATATCTAAATGTTTTAGTGATCTCAAAGAACTTAAAGAGATAGGAAAAACCTAAAAAGTGACAGAGCTGGGAAAAAGATATTGAACAAAATTGGCCGATAGAAACTTGCTTAAAGTCTCTAGAATTTACATATAAAATCTTAAAATACTGCCCTACGAGAGAAGTCTCATTTAAGGTCATCTATAGGTGGTATTAAACGCCTAACAGAATAGCTAAATTTACTGGTAATCCCAATGATGGGAGATGTTGGAGACATTGCAGCAAGTTAGTAACACCTGTACATATATGGTGGCAGTGTAAAATTGTTCAAGGCTTCTGGGAAGTATATTCTAAGGAAATCTCAGCTATTACTAATTCCAAGATTGATCTTACTCCAGACATTATCCTTCTCAATATTTTTCAACATGGATATAATAGGAAAATAAAAGCACTGATTATACAAGTTGTCACTATTGCTAAACTTTTACTTGCCTGCAAATGGAAACAACCGACATGCCCCTCTTGGCAAGATATAATCCACAACATGAATAGACATTTCTTGCTTGAGAAAGATTATATTGAGCTGGATTTTGGTAAAGGATCTTTAGAAAAATGGGAGCTTTGGCAAAAATTCAATTTGGCTATTCAATTATTAAATTACCCTCTTTGTCCTTTTAAGCTTTGACTGATACATTTTGCTTAATTCTTTGTTTCTATTCTTTGGGTACTTTCTCATAGTTACATAGTCCATTAAGTTCAACCTGTTAAGATCTCCTCTGATGTGCAATATGTGGATCAGTTATTAATTAATTAGTTATTAAATAATTTCTAACAGTATAGTATTTGAGGATGAATAAAGAGTTAGTCCATCAAGTTCAACCTTTTTCGATCTCTATTGATCTTTTTAATATGTGGATTATTTATTAATTGTTAATTGATCCAGAGGAAACAGAAAATATAAAAACATTGATTCATTCCTTTTTTGACCCCAGAAACTGTCGATCAAATTTCTCTCTGGATCAATATTCCTTCGCTAGTTATCTAGGATAGCCTTGAATGCCCTCTTTATTCAAAAATATATATAAACCCTTTTTGAAGTTGCCTATCGAATTCGCTGTCACCACCTCCTTTGGTAGAGAATTCCACAGTTTAACTACTCCCACTGTGAAGAACCCTTTTCTTTCTTTAAGGTGAAATCTTTTTACTTCTAACCTCAAAGGATGTCCTCTTGTCAGTTGAAAACCTCTTGCTACAAAAAGTTAACTTGACAAAGCTTTATACTGACCCTGGATGTATTTAAATAAGGTAATCATATCCCCTTGTAGACACCTTTTTTCTAGCAAAAATAAGTGTAATTTGGTTAGTCTTTCCTCATAACTTAGCCCTCCATTCCCCTTATTAGTTTTGTTGCCCTTCTCTATACTTTTTCCAGCTCTAAAATGTCCTTTTTATGAAGTGGTGCTCAAAATTGTCCTCCATATTCCAAATTAGGACGTACTAGAGATTTGTATAGTGGGAGAATTATATTTGCTTCCCTGACATCTATACCCTTCCTAATACATGCTAATATTTTATTTGCCTTTGCAGCTGCTGCTTGGCATTGAGCACTGCTACCTAAGTGGTTGTCCACTAGTACTCCCAAATCCCTTTCAATATCTGATACCCCTAGATTTGCTCCATTAAGATTATAAATTGCATGGCTATTTTTCCTTCCCAGATGCATAACCTTACATTTATTTGTATTAAATCTCATCTGCCATTTAGCCGCCCATTTCTCTAATTTATGCAAATCCCTTTGTTGGGAAAGTACATCATTATCTGATTTTATTACCTTGCACAACTTAGTGTCATCAGCAAAAATGGAGACACTACTTTTGAGTCCTACTTCTACGTCATTAATAAATATTGTTAAAAAGGAGAGGACCTAATACTGAACCTTGAGGAACCCCCTAGAAGCCCGCTCCGTCTCTCCTTTGTTGTATTTGTAAAGAGAAACCCTATTTGGGTAATATGACACACTGTTAATGTCATTTTAGTATGTAATCTTTATCTTGTGTGATTTCATGAATTTGTATTTTCTGTCTTATATGTGATATATATGGTAAAAAGACAGCAATGTAAAGAAGAAATTTGTACATTGCCACATTACACTTCCCAGCCGTAATATTACTGAGCATATCCACACTCACACTAATAAGAATACCTGGGGATAGCCTCCATTTATGCATGTGATGGAGGGAATCCCCAAAGATTCCTTCTCACTCCTCGTTCGCCCCTTCCAAGCTCAAACCCTACCCCCTTCCCCGATCATCCCATCTACATAACTGTCGGAGTCCATTGAGATACATTTTAACCCATACAACTGGGATCCTTAAAGGACCCCGCTCCATCTAAAAGTTAACCCCCACCACGGGGGTCGCTATCGGATTAACCCAGATGCTGTAGGACCCAGTGGCATCTACAATGAACCTGGTGCTGAGATTTCCAAGAACCCAATCGGTCCTTGTGGGCAGTTATCCTGTAGTCTATTGCGGGTGGCCCCAGACAGTAATAACCCATACCCCCGGATCGTCACACCCTGTATTTTAACAGCAACACCTTGCTGCAGGGGTCCTTAAAGGATCCCAGTGGCACTTAATAAATTAATCCCATAATATGGATGTCTATAGAGACCTCCATGGTACTCCTATTAACTCCTTAAATTCCATTGGTGTCTATCTAGACCCCAATTGATAACCCAAATTAACCCCTACCATGGGGACCATGGCACTTTAAATCAAACACTACACCAACGTATTATAAATAAAGACCCCCAATAAAAAACTAAACATAAAAAACACTAATTTACAGAAAATAAATACAATTTAACTTACCAAAAATAATAAAATCTGAAAAAAAAAAAAAAAAAACATTACAAATCAAATTAAAAAATTACAATTAAAATTTAAAAAAATTCTGGCCCAGAAGAGAGGATCATGGACTTCAAGCATGAATGAAGAGGACCTAAACCTCTTCAATCAACATGAATAGCCCGTCTGGTCCAGGGCAGAAGATCAAAGACCTTTTGGGCTAGGTAAGCATCTTTCATTTCTTTTATTTTACAGGTTTTAAAAAAGTCTTAAGGTTAGGTAGGGAGTTAATTTAGGTCTGTATAGACCCCATTGGTAAGTAGGGGTTAATGGGGATACCATTCGCAATTAATTAATTAGATGCCGCAAATGGACCCACACTGCTGGGTTAATAGTTTAGGCTAATTTAAGGTTAATTTTAGGCGCCACGGGGGTCCTATAGAGACTATATAGATTGGACACCCTTGGTATACTAGTGAACATCTTTATGGTAATCCACCAATAACCAATGTTGATGGTATTAAAATCCTGACCTGTCTATGAATATCTGAATAAAATTATTTATTTATAAATGTAGTTTGGGAGAGAAAAAGGGTGACTAATCCTATTGGGAAACATTTCTTAAGTGTGTGGTTTATGACTAACAAAACATATGACTTTATATTTATGGTTATTATATTTATTTGTTATTATGGTTGAATAAAAATGGTATACAAGATAACTATAAGCCCGATTCAATTGAGCAATCGTAAGTTACTGGAGCTCCGAAGTTAGGCCGTAAGTTAATTTGCTATTTAATTGCCGTTTTTTGCGGGCTTACAGGCTTAAAAACCTTGTGGTTGTTAAACCCGGATCTTACAGCTTCCCGATGCATTCGATATTTCCCGTCCGCAAGAGTAACGATTGCGAAAATTGCAAATCTCCAATTCCCCAAGCCCGCAAATGTAGGAGAAAATCCTACAAGTGCTAGTGAGGACTCGCAAGGGAGTTTGACCAGGGGTGGCTGGTGCATAGGGGCAAATGGGCAACCACCCCGCCCAAAAAAATTATCAATCACTTTAATATTTTATTTTAAAATTATATAGATGACATTTTATTTTATCTGTATGTCAGCTTTCATGTCTTCTTTCATATGATTTTGTAAAAAATATGCATCTATAACTTTAAATTAACCCTTTGTGTGCCTTCCCCCTTGCCTTTCCCTAGTGCTGCACTGCTGCTGTAGATCATATTACAATGAGAGCGTCATAATGCTGTCTTGCTCAGTCTGCCTGACTCTACATTCACTGTGCTAGGAATTGTATACATTTTCCTGCCTGACCGCATCAACCAATCAGTGCTGCAGGCTGTATGGTTGCTAGGAACATCCCCTCTGAACTCCCCCAAGCCTATAGAGACTCATTCTTATGATATGACACCAGGAAGGTTTTATAAGCCCATTATGTCAAACCCTCCCCACTCTGTTCCTGCTCTTTTCACTTACTGATCCTCACGTAATGATCTACCCAACCTCATCAATCAAGTAAGTTTGCACAGGCAGTGATAATGCGTTGCAAGTTCCTTCACCAGTGGAACTGACTTGTATTAGAACCCAGGCCAACAGTTGTGGAAGCACTGAGCCCTAACCCACTGCGCCACCACTGCACCACCCGCAACACCCCAATTCTTATATATATATATATATATATATATATATATATATATATATATATATATATATATATACTAGGAAATTGCCCGTGAAAAATGACGGGAATAACATTGTAAGGCTGGCAATGCTGTTTCCTCTGAGCACATTCATTGCGAGCTTCTCCCTCTGTGTACTTCAACTTCCCTGCTTTGCCCTTTCCTGCTCATTGCACAGCCAGTAAAGTAGAGGGGGGAGAGGGTTGCAATGAGCGCCTACCGACAAGTAGAGGGGGGAGAGGTAGAGGAGGGGAGAGGCTCGCAATGAGCGTTAAAGGCTCTCATTGCGAGGCCCGTGATGAGTGCCAAAGGCACTAATCGCAAGGCCAGTAGAGAGGGAGAGAGGCTCGCAATGAGCGGCTCACGTCAAGTAGAGGGAGGGAGTGGTAGAAGGGGGCTTGCATTGTGTGGCAAACACCATTGCAAGGCTTCAAATTTTATTGCCGTCATTTTTGACAGGCAAGTCACTAGTATATATATATATATATATATATATATATATATATATATACATACACCCATGGCATGGTTGGGACCGCTTGGTGTAATGAGGGTTTTTAAGGTCTGGTTGGGGTCTATACAGTTCTGCTTGTTTTTTTAGGTACTGTTTTTGCCTATATAGTCCCGCTTGGTATTTTAAGGTTTTAAAGGTCCGGTTGGAGCCTATATGGTCCCGCCTGGTATTTTAAGGTTTTTAGGTACGGTTTGGGCCTGTATACTCCTGCTTGGTATTTTAAGGTTTTAAAGATTCGGCTGGGGCCTATATGGTCCAGCTTGATGTAATGTGGGTTCTTAAGGTCCGTTTTGGACCTATATAGTCCTGCCTTTTATTTTATGGTTTTAAAGGTCCAGTTGGGGCCTATATGGTCCCGCTTGGTGCAATGTGGGTTTTTAAGGTCTGGTTGAGGCCTATAGAGTCCTGCATGGTATAATTTTAGGTACTGTTTGGGCCTGTATAGACTTGCATGGTATAATGTGGGTTTTTAGGTTTGGTTTTGGCCTATATAGACCTAGATGGTATAATGTGGGTTTTTAGGTAATGTTTGGGCCTGTATAGACGTCAATGGTATAATGTGGCTAAACCGTGAGTTTGTGCCCACTCAGAGACTAGCTAGATCTCTGTACTGAGAACAAACTGGGTATTGGGATTGGCTGCTGGTCCCATCTTAAAGTGGCATTACCGCTAAAATCTTATTATGCTTCATATGTAATTAACACATACCCAAATATATCATATACATGAAATAAAAACAAAGGGAAATATGGGAGAGTTCAGTTGTCTTTCCACTTGGGATACTCTTAAGAGTCTCTTAGGATGATGGCAACTACCTTGGGTAGGTGCTATATATATAAGTGACCACCTTTGGGCAATCTTCCAAGTGGAACCTGAACCAGTAATCTATTCTTTTGAGCTGTATTCGATGGTTATTAGAACAACCGAGGAGATAAAAATAGTTTGTAAATGAGAAAAAGTCACTGGTCTGCACATATACATATAATTAGCACTTACACATGCATAGAATTTCTTGCTGCCAAATACACAACATCAGACATAGTATTAATAATAATAATAAAAATAATAATAATAATAATATTAATCATTGCATTGGTTCTGAGGATTCTAAACATCATTAAAGGTTCCTGAAAATAGTTCATTTTAAAACTGTGCCATTACAAAAGACAAAAATATTTTGATGAACTGGCTTGTCTCCATCCCTTAAAAGTTCATCAAGGGGTGGGGGAACTCTGATTGGATGGGAATATACAAGCTTATCTCTTACTCTTCATTAGTTGAAGTTCTTTTAAAGGAGTTTTATTATGTTGAATATCGAATATTACTTTTCTAAATAATTAAATAGGAACTTTATTAATAAGCAATTCATTAATGATCAATAGCTCATTTAAATGGAAAGAAAATTGGAATTTTCCTGAACTGCACATTTATATCATATCATGAAATCCAAAAAAACAGTGATTGCAGACATTAACAGCCTTATTAAATTGCAATTCTGCACATTCTAAAGGGCTCTATATAAGCACACAGCATATTTTTTTACAGAAATTTTTAGTTAGTGATCTTCTATCCAAAAGTAAGGTCTTCACTAACTAAAAACATCTGTAAAATAATATGCTCTGTGCTTATATAGAACTCTTTAGAATTTGCTGAATTGCAATTTAATAAGGCTGTAAACATATACATAAAAATGTATTAAATTTAAATTATTAGATTTTGAGTGTGTTAGGTAATTGAGTTTGAATGTTGGGAATTTTAGCTAAGAAGGTGGAGGACAATAAGGCATGATAGTTACTGGGAGGGTCTTTTATGCTTTAAATCTCATGGATTTAACATTCCCACTGAAAATATTTAATAGAAACCAACTGCAATTATCTATATTAATTTGTGTACTTTAAAATTCTTTGACATTTTAATTTTGGTTCAGATTTTATTATTTATGTATTTAATAAACATATTTAATAAATGCATTTAATACTATTAATTCTAAGCATTTTGTCTTTTTTACATTTATTATTTACCAGTGTTTTTTCCTTTTTCCATTCTTTGTAATGCATTAAAATAGTTTTTGCCTTGTACTTAGCCCCTGTATACATTATGGAATATGTTGGCGCTTTACAAATAACGGATAATAATAATAATAATATGTGTATTCTATCTTTGAATATAATTGCTAAATCACATTTTCATTGCTTTAATTTAATATACCAAGGCTATTCCATTAATGTTCAGGTTGTATTTTTTCCTCACCTGGACAGTTCTAGTGTAATTATGACAGATGGACTAACGAGCCTGCGCTGTACACACATCATGAAATTAGATTATTTTTATTAGTTCCTGCAGAAGAAGCCGGCAAAACACGTTGAGCCATTTTTACCTGTCATGTTAGTTAATGGCTTTCCATTAGTTGTGTGTAAAATCAGATTTGTGGTTATTGGAAGTCTTTATCTTCAGTAAGATAATGGTGGTGTTGTATTAATGCTGGTGTGAGCGCTAGGATGTTGGAGGTCAGTTGTCTCCATTGATGGGGCCGAGTAATAAACCAATGTCTGATTTTCTGTTATACTTTTACCAACATACAATTATATATTTTTATTTTATTACATTTACTTTTACATTGGACATTTTTAGGTATTATTGCATATAAAAGGGCCACTGTAATGGTCCAATTTGGTGTTTAGTCGTTCAGTCTTGTCTGACTATCCATGACCTTATGGACCACCTTACATCTGTCAGCTACTGCTCCTCTAAGCTTCAATTACCTCATCTATCCATCTCCTCTTTCATTCCCTTTTTGTATGCCTTCATTCTTCCCCAGCATCAGAGTCTTCTCAATGGAATCCTGTCTTCTCATGATCAAAATCTTCAGCCTCATGATCAAATTTTTTAGTGAACAGTTTTGCTTTATTTCCTGTAATATTGATTGATTGGATCTTCCTGCGGAATTCTCCAATATCCTACATGAATAGGTAGATCTCTGCCTTCCAGTAGATCTTCCATTCTTGATAGGTAATGTCACAGACCCCTTTTTCTTGGCCTGGGTGCCACCATAAAAACACAGACTGCTTGGCTCCAGCAGTGAATTATCTGAATAAAAATCCTGCTTTGTCCTATTGTTTGCCAGATAAAGTTAATAACATCTGATATGTGCTAGAGATGGCAGGATGTGTATTGGAGGTTAAGCATATTGCTCTCAGGAAGCTACTTTTAGACCCCATGTGGAGTTTATCTCTTGTGATTGTCTGCCACCCCTCTCACTGTCACATTGTGTACACCCCTCTGTGTCTAACTGCTATAAATATTGTTTGACTTTTCAAAATAAAACAGTTCACTTCTGGAGATATATAGAAACCATGTGTCTTTTCTTTTGCTCCTGTTCTCCTGGATGACTGCAGGGTGGTACACAGAGACTCTGTAGGATCCTGCTGGGGTAGGTTTTGACTGCAACAAGTCTTATCAAGCCCCCTAACAAGAAGCAGATCTGGAGTCTCTTGGTAGCCTGGAAGTGCTTATTTCTGATGCAAAGACTCTGACCGACACAGAAGCCAGATAGTGGGGTGCTGGTACTGAGAATAGCGCAACGGTCCTTGTGAGTAGTTAACATGTACTCTATAGCAGGTGGCTCTGGGCTTGTATAGTCCATACCAGCTTAGATCATCACAGGTGTATTGGTAGGTGACCAGTTGCTCATCAACCAACATCAAGATATCAATCTCAGTGTTTTGGAAGAAACAAACTACACCTGTGCTCTTAGTGCAGGTGTGAAAAAGAAGGGGGCATATATATCACATGTATAGTTGTGGATCTGCAGGGCTGATTGTAATGTTTACGAAAGGGGATAGGGAGGTTTTTGGAGAGGGAGGAAGAAGGGAGAATATTGGGGAAAGAGAGGAGGAGGATGACACATGAGGGAGAGGAGGGAGAATAGGGAGACACAAAGGAGGGAGAGGAGGGAGAAAAAGGAGACACAAGGGAGGGAGAGGGGGGAGAAAAAGGAGACACAAGGGAGGGAGAGGGGGGAGAAAAAGGAGACACAAGGGAGGGAGAGGTGAGGAAAAAAGGAGACACAAGGGAGGGAGAGGTAGGAGAAACAAGGGAACGAGAGAAGGGGGGAAATGAGACACAAGGGATGAGTGTTGAAGGTGCTCACATTGTGTGGCAAACCGCATTGCCACGCATAAAATGTTATTCCTGTCATTTTTGACGGGCAATTTCCCAGTATATCACATATTATAATTGTCGAACTACAAGACGTTGTCACGTTTTGCGTAGTGCATACGATTTATGCGATGAGCGCTGAGAGCCTCGCAAAGCGAGGTGAGCCGTTAACTCGGAGCACGTAACGAGGCGAGAACAGCACTTGGACGATGAGTGCCCAAAACGATCATCGAATGCGAAGCGAGCACTACAACTCCCAGCACTTGGCCGATGAGCGCTGAAGGCGCTAATTGCTTGTGAGCCTCGCGAAGCGAGGCGAGCAGTGGAGGCAATGAAACACGCGGGACCTATTAAATTCACATTCTCCCAATTGAATAGGGCTCTATATAAGCACATAGCATCTTTTTTTTAAATAAGTTTTTAGTTACTGAAGTTTTTGCTTTTGCATAGAAGTTCACTAAATAAGCACTTCTAGAAAAAAAAATGCTCTGTGCTTATATAGAGCCCTATTCAATTGACTGATTCGCAATTTTTAAGACTCTTAGGCCCTCATTCAATTGCGATTTGGCCAATTGAATAGGGCTCTAAATAAGCACATAACATATTTTTTTTAAGAAGTTTTTAGTTAGTAAGCATCTATCCAAAAGCAAGGTTTTCACTAACTAAAAACTTCTTTAAAAAAAATATGTTATGTGCTTATTTAGAGCCCTATTCAATTGGCCAAATCGCAATTGAATGAGGGCCTTAGTCTGCAAGCAGTTGACAAATGCATGACTTGGTAAAAAAAACATTACGAGACGCAGGAGACGAGGTAGGAAAAATATGAAGTTAACAGCCGAACCGCAAAAAAACAAAATACACAACCCCCCCCCCCCCCAAAAAAAAAACATCACACACAGCACGGGGGGACAGCCAGGACGTCTGGCAGTGACGTGGAACGCGAATTTAACTCGATTTTAAAGAGTTTCGGCACTCGAAAATCGGCTAAGTGAGAAAAAAATTGGCGTCCCAAAAAAATGAATATGAGGCTACACGACCCTGGACCGCGTACTACTTTCACACAGGAACGTACAAGGTACAAAATACACTACTACAAAAGACACTAAATACTTGCGAAACGCGTAGTACATACACAAACGACCCTACTTTACACTCCGAACTTGCAAATCACAACATTACGCATCTACAGTAGCGCTTTACACAAATAAACCAACGGTTTGCCCTCGCGCACGCAGCCTACTTCTAATGCACAGTTTGGACATTAATAAAAATATCTCCTCAGCCCAGCGACAGTCCAACTGGACATTATATGCTGTGGGAAAATGAAAAAAGATTGTTAGCTCTTCTGGCTATTGATTGATGGATATATTAATTACAAATAGGTAAAGTAGATTAATTCATTAAGTAACTAATCAATTGATTATTATTTATAAAAATATAGACATATGTCTGTCTTTGTGATAAGCGCCGAAGGTGCTCAGAGGAGCAAAAGTACACTAGAGGAGAGGCTCGCAATGAGCGCCGAAGGTCCTCACAGCACAAAAACCTTCACATTGTGTGGCAAACAGCATTTTTTGACGGGCAAGTCCCTAGTATATATATATTTCCAAATTAAAGCACCACTGTGGTGAGATGTTTTCAGTTCAGTATTTTGAATAACTAAAAGATAACAAGAAAGAAAGAAAATACATAAACACAACCCATATATTATGCTACGTCTTTCTTTACTGCAGGCTTCCATCTTCCTCTCTTTCATGGTGCTGTCTGTTACTTTCTCAGGTGTGTGCATCCTTGTAAATGATTAAACGCCTATTTAGTCCTGCTGAAAGCACTGACAGATGTTACTACCACTTTCCCATTTTGCAGATATAATGAACATATTCTATGGAGTAAAAGTCTCCTCCCACATCAGGAAGTTGATCTGCTGAAAACAAAATACAGGAAAACCTCATGTAACGCTGTAGATGGTAGGAGCGCTAAGAGAAACCGCTCTAATTGGGGCTGTGTAACACGGGGATAGGGGAACGCATGAAAAAACATACAACAACACTGGCACAAACTTAATTAATTAATTACTATGTAACTATGTAAACTGACCATTAGCAGAAATATAAACTTTAAATTATTGATGTTGAAGCTTCTGGGTCCTCCTGGATTCTGCTTTCTTTGGAGAATGAAAAGCGTGTTATAGAGAATCAGCTCTGGGGCACCTGTATGTGAAAGCATTTTAAAGATAATATTATTAGTAGTTGTATTTTATTACATTCCAAAAATGCGTAGGATATTTTCAAGTTTTGTTCATCTGAATAGTAAAATTTTAAAATAATATATTTCATATGTTATATTCCCCTGTAGTACGGTGTACTTTAAATATATACAGTGGATATAAAAAGTCTACACACCCCTGTTAAAATGTCAGGTTTCTGTGCTGTAAAAAAATGAGACCAAGATAAATAATTTCAGAACTTTTTGCACATTTAAGGTGACCTATAAACTGTACAACTCAATTGAAAAACAAACTGAAATCTTTTAGGTGGAGGGAAGGAAAAAAAAAGAAAAATAATGTCGTTGCATAAGTCTGCACACCCTCTTATAACTGGGGATGTAGCTATGTTCAGAATTAAGCAATCACATTCCAAATAGTGTTAAATAGGAGTCAGCATACACCTGCCATCATTTGAAGTGCCTCTGATTAACCCCAAATAAAGTTCAGCTGCTCTAGTTGGTCTTTCCTGAAATGTTCTTAGTCGCATCCAACAGCAAAAGCCATGGTCCACAGAGAGCTTCCAAAGCATCAGAGGGATCTCATTGTTAAAAGGTATCAGTCAGGAGAAGAGTACAAAATAATTTCCAAGGCATTAGATATACCATGGAACACAGTGAGGACAGTCTTCATCAAGTGGAGAAAATATGGCACAACAGTGACATTACCAAGAACTGGAGCTCCCTCCAAAATTGATGAAAAGACGAGAAGAAAACTGGTATGGGAGGCTACCAAGAGGCCTACAGCAACATTAAAGGAAATGCAGGAATATCTGGCAAGTACTGGCTGTGTGGTACATGTGACAACAATCTCCCGTATTCTTCATATGTCTAGTCTATGGGGTAGAGTGGCAAGACGAAAGCCTTTTCTTACGAAGAAAAACATCCAAGCCAGGCTACATTTTGCAAAAACTCATCTGAAGTCTCCCAAAAGCATGTGGGAAAAGGTGTTCTGGTCTGAAAAAACCAAGGTTGAACGTTTTGGCCATAATTCAAAAAGATATGTTTGGCGCAAAAACAGCACTGCACATCACCAAAAGAACACCATACCCACAGTGACGCATGGTGGTGGCAGCATCTTGTTTTGGGGCTGTTTTTCTTCAGCTGGAACTGGGGCCTTAGTTAAGATAGAGGGAATTATGAACAGTTCCAAATACCAGTCAATATTGGCACAAAACCTTCAGGCTTCTGCTAGAAAGCTGAACATGAAGAGGAACTTCATCTTTCAGCATGACAACGACCCAAAGCATACATCCAAATCAACAAAGGAATGGCTTCACCAGAAGAAGAATAAAGTTTTGGAATAGCCCAGCCAGAGCCCAGGCCTGAATCCGATTGAAAATCTGTGGGGTGATCTGAAGAGGGCTGTGCCCAGGAGATGCCCTCGCAATCTGACAGATTTGGAGTGTTTTTGCAAAGAAGAGTGGGCAAATCTTGCCAAGTCACAATGTGCCATGCTGATAGACTCATACCCAAAAAGACTGAGTGCTGTAATAAAATCACAAGGTGCTTCAACAAAGTATTAGTTTAAGGGTGTGCAGAATTATGCAACCATATTATTTTATTTTTATATTTTTTCTTCCCTCTAACTTAAAGATTTCAGATTGTTTTTCAACTGAGTTGTACAGTTTATAGGTCACATTAAAGGTGGAAAAAGTTCTGAAATGATTTTTCTTTGTCTCATTTTTTTTACAGCACAGGAACCTGACATTTTAACAGGGGTGTGTAGACTTTTTATATCCACTGTAGTCACATAGTAATTAAGGTTGAAAAAAAGACAATTAGTCCATCAAGTTACACCTTGTTAGATCTCCTCTGATCTGCAATATGCAGATTAATTGTTAATATTTATTTATAGTCAATTAGGTAGCTCAATGTATATAAATACTGAGATGTTCAGCTCACTGTGTAATCCATCACAATATATACCCTCACTGTGTGTCACCTTGTTATATCACATCACATTGTATCCCCTCACAGTGTGTCACCTTGTTATATCACATCACAGTGTATCCCCTCACAGTGTGTCACCTTGTTATATCACATCACATTGTATCCCCTCACAGTGTGTCACCTTGTTATATCACATCACATTGTATCCCCTCACATTGTATCCCCTCACAGTGTGTCACCTTGTTATATCACATCACATTGTATCCCCTCACAGTGTGTCACCTTGTTATATCACATCACATTGTATCCCCTCACAGTGTGTCACCTTGTTATATCACATCACATTGTATCCCCTCACATTGTATCCCCTCACAGTGTGTCACCTTGTTATATCACATCACATTGTATCCACTCACAGTGTGTCACCTTGTTATATCACATCACATTGTATCTCCTCACAGTGTGTCACCTTGTTATATCTCATCACATTGTATCCCCTCACAGTGTGTCACCTTGTTATATCACATCACATTGTATCCCCTCACAGTGTGTCACCTTGTTATATCACATCACAGTGTATCCCCTCACAGTGTATCCCCTCACAGTGTGTCACCTTGTTATATCACATCACATTGTATCCCCTCACATTGTATCCCCTCACAGTGTGTCACCTTGTTATATCACATCACAGTGTGTCACCTTGTTATATCACATCACATTGTATCCCCTCACAGTGTGTCATCTTGTTATATCACATCACATTGTATCTCCTCACAGTGTGTCACCTTGTTATATCACATCACATTGTATCCCCTCACAGTGTGTCATCTTGTTATATCACATCACAGTGTATCCCCTCACAGTGTATCCCCTTGTTATATCACATCACATTGTATCCCCTCACAGTGTGTCATCTTGTTATATCACATCACATTGTATCTCCTCACAGTGTGTCACCTTGTTATATCACATCACATTATATCCCCTCACAGTGTGTCACCGTGTTATATCACATCACATTGTATCTCCTCACAGTGTGTCACCTTGTTATATCACATCACATTGTATCCCCTCACACTGTGTCACCTTGTTATATCACATCACAGTGTATCCCCTCACAGTGTGTCACCTTGTTATATCACATCACATTATATCCCCTCACAGTGTGTCACCTTGTTATATCACATCACATTGTATCTCCTCACAGTGTGTCACCTTGTTATATCACATCACATTATATCCCCTCACAGTGTGTCACCGTGTTATATCACATCACATTGTATCTCCTCACAGTGTGTCACCTTGTTATATCACATCACATTATATCCCCTCACTGTGTGTCACCTTGTTATATCACATCACATTATATCCCCTCACAGTGTGTCACCTTGTTATATCACATCACATTGTATCCCCTCACAGTGTGTCACCTTGTTATATCGCATCACATTGTATCTCCTCACAGTGTGTCACCTTGTTATATCACATCACATTGAATCCCCTCACATTGTATCCCCTCACAGTGTATCCCCTTGTTATATCGCATCACATTATATCCCCTCACAGTGTGTCACCTTGTTATATCACATCACATTGTATCCCCTCACAGTGTGTCATCTTGTTATATCACATCACATTGTATCCCCTCACAGTGTGTCACCTTGTTATATCGCATCACATTGTATCCCCTCACAGTGTGTCACCTTGTTATATCACATTACATTGTATCCCCTCACAATGTGTCACCTTGTTATATCGCATCACATTGTATCCCCTCACATTATATCCCCTCACAGTGTGTCACCGTGTTATATCACATCACATTGAATCCCCTCACATTGTATCCCCTCACAGTGTATCCCCTTGTTATATCACATCACAGTGTATCCCCTCACAGTGTGTCACCTTGTTATATCACATCACATTGTATCCCCTCACAGTGTGTCACCTTGTTATATCACATCACATTATATCCCCTCACAGTGTGTCACCTTGTTATATCACATCACATTGTATCCCCTCACAGTGTGTCATCTTGTTATATCACATCACATTGTATCCCTTCACAGTGTCTCACCTTGTTATATCACATCACATTGAATCCCCTCACATTGTATCCCCTCACAGTGTGTCACCTTGTTATATCGCATCACATTGTATCCCCTCACATTGTATCCCCTCACAGTGTGTCACCTTGTTATAACGCATCACATTGTATCCCCTCACAGTGTGTCATCTTGTTATATCACATCACATTGTATCCCCTCACAGTGTGTCACCTTGTTATATCTCATCACAGTGTATCCCCTCACAGTGTGTCACCTTGTTATATCGCATCACATTGTATCCCTTCACAGTGTCTCACCTTGTTATATCACATCACATTGTATCCCCTCACATTGTATCCCCTCACAGTGTATCCCCTTGTTATATCACATCACATTGTATCCCCTCACAGTGTGTCACCTTGTTATATCACATCACATTGTATCCCCTCACAGTGTGTCACCTTGTTATATCACATCACATTGAATCCCCTCACATTGTATCCCCTCACAGTGTGTCACCTTGTTATATCACATCACATTGTATCCCCTCACATTGTATCCCCTCACAGTGTGTCACCTTGTTATATCACATCACATTGTATCCCCTCACAGTGTGTCACCTTGTTATATCACATCACATTGTATCCCCTCACACTGTGTCACCGTGTTATATCACATCACATTGAATCCCCTCACAGTGTATCCCCTTGTTATATCACATTACATTGTATCCCCTCACAGTGTGTCACCTTGTTATATCACATCACATTGTATCCCCTCACAGTGTGTCACCTTGTTATATCACATCACATTGTATCCCCTCACAGTGTGTCACCTTGTTATATCACATCACATTGTATCCCCTCACTGTGTGTCACCTTGTTATATCACATCACAGTGTATCCCCTCACAGTGTGTCACCTTGTTATATCGCATCACATTGTATCTCCTCACAGTGTGTCACCTTGTTATATCGCATCACATTGTATCTCCTCACAGTGTGTCACCTTGTTATATCACATCACATTGTATCCCCTCACATTGTATCCCCTCACAGTGTGTCACCTTGTTATATCACATCACATTGTATCCCCTCACAGTGTATCCCCTTGTTATATCGCATCACATTGTATCTCCTCACAGTGTGACACCTTGTTATATCACATCACATTGTATCCCCTCACATTGTATCCCCTCACAGTGTGTCACCTTGTTATATCTCATCACATTGTATCCCCTCACACTGTGTCACCTTGTTATATCACATCACATTGAATCCCCTCACATTGTATCCCCTCACAGTGTATCCCCTTGTTATATCACATCACATTGTATCCCCTCACAGTGTGTCACCTTGTTATATATATCACATTGTATCCCCTCACAGTGTATCCCCTTGTTATATCACATCACATTGTATCCCCTCACAGTGTGTCATCTTGTTATATCACATCACAGTGTATCCCCTCACAGTGTGTCATCTTGTTATATCTCATCACAGTGTATCCCCTCACATTGTATCCCCTCACAGTGTGTCATCTTGTTATATCACATCACAGTGTATCCCCTCACAGTGTGTCACCTTGTTATATCACATCACATTGAATCCCCTCACATTGTATCCCCTCACAGTGTGTCACCTTGTTATATCACATCACATTGAATCCCCTCACATTGTATCCCCTCACAGTGTGTCACCTTGTTATATCACATCACATTGAATCCCCTCACATTGTATCCCCTCACAGTGTGTCACCTTGTTATATCACATCACATTGTATCCCCTCACATTATATCCCCTTGTTATATCACATCACATTGTATCCCCTCACAGTGTGTCACCTTGTTATATCACATCACATTGTATCCCCTCACAGTGTGTCACCTTGTTATATCACATCACATTGTATCCCCTCACAGTGTGTCACCTTGTTATATCACATCACATTGTATCCCCTCACTGTGTGTCACCTTGTTATATCACATCACAGTGTATCCCCTCACAGTGTGTCACCTTGTTATATCGCATCACATTGTATCTCCTCACAGTGTGTCACCTTGTTATATCGCATCACATTGTATCTCCTCACAGTGTGTCACCTTGTTATATCACATCACATTGTATCCCCTCACATTGTATCCCCTCACAGTGTGTCACCTTGTTATATCACATCACATTGTATCCCCTCACATTGTATCCCCTCACAGTGTGTCACCTTGTTATATCACATCACATTGTATCCCCTCACAGTGTATCCCCTTGTTATATCGCATCACATTGTATCTCCTCACAGTGTGACACCTTGTTATATCACATCACATTGTATCCCCTCACATTGTATCCCCTCACACTGTGTCACCTTGTTATATCACATCACATTGAATCCCCTCACATTGTATCCCCTCACAGTGTATCCCCTTGTTATATCACATCACATTGTATCCCCTCACAGTGTGTCACCTTGTTATATATATCACATTGTATCCCCTCACAGTGTATCCCCTTGTTATATCACATCACATTGTATCCCCTCACAGTGTGTCATCTTGTTATATCACATCACATTGTATCCCCTCACAGTGTGTCACCTTGTTATATCGCATCACATTGTATCCCCTCACAGTGTGTCATCTTGTTATATCTCATCACAGTGTATCCCCTCACAGTGTGTCATCTTGTTATATCACATCACAGTGTATCCCCTCACAGTGTGTCATCTTGTTATATCACATCACATTGTATCCCCTCACAGTGTGTCACCTTGTTATATCGCATCACATTGTATCCCCTCACAGTGTGTCATCTTGTTATATCTCATCACAGTGTATCCCCTCACAGTGTGTCATCTTGTTATATCACATCACAGTGTATCCCCTCACAGTGTGTCATCTTGTTATATCACATCACAGTGTATCCCCTCACAGTGTATCCCCTCACAGTGTGTCACCTTGTTATATCACATCACAGTGTATCCCCTCACAGTGTGTCATCTTGTTATATCACATCACATTGTATCCCCTCACAGTGTGTCATCTTGTTATATCTCATCACATTGTATCCCCTCACATTGTATCCCCTCACAGTGTGTCACCTTGTTATATCACATCACATTGTATCCCCTCACAGTGTGTCATCTTGTTATATCACATCACAGTGTATCCCCTCACAGTGTGTCATCTTGTTATATCACATCACAGTGTATCGCCTCACAGTGTGACACCTTGTTATATCGCATCACATTGTATCCCCTCACATTGTATCCCCTCACAGTGTGTCACCTTGTTATATCACATCACATTGTATCCCCTCACATTGTATCTCCTCACAGTGTGTCACCTTGTTATATCTCATCACATTGTATCCCCTCACAGTGTGTCACCTTCTTATATCTCCTCACAGTGTGTCACCTTGTTATATCTCATCACATTGTATCCCCTCACAGTGTGTCACCTTCTTATATCTCCTCACAGTGTGTCACCTTGTTATATCACATCACATTGTATCCCTTCACAGTGTCTCACCTTGTTATATCTCATCACAGTGTATCCCCTCACAGTGTGTCACCTTCTTATATCTCATCACATTGTATCCCCTCACAGTGTGTCACCTTGTTATATCACATTACATTGTATCCCCTCACAGTGTGTCACCTTGTTATATCACATCACATTGTATCACCTCACATTGTATCCCCTCACATTGTGTCACCTTGTTATATCCCCTCACATTGTATCCCCTCACAGTGTGTCACCTTGTTATATCACATCACAGTGTATCGCCTCACAGTGTGTCACCTTGTTATATCTTATCACATTGTATCACCTCACATTGTATCACCTCACATTGTATCCCCTCACATTGTGTCACCTTGTTATATCCCCTCACATTGTATCCCCTCACAGTGTGTCACCTTGTTATATCACATCACAGTGTATCGCCTCACAGTGTGTCACCTTGTTATATCACATCACATTGTATCCCCTTAATTATATCACATCACATTGTATCCCCTCATTATATCGCATCACAGTGTATCCCCTCACAGTGTGTCACCTTGTTATATCACATCACATTGTATCCCCTCACAGTGTGTCACCTTGTTATATCTTATCACATTGTATCACCTCACATTGTATCCCCTCACAGTGTGTCATCTTGTTATATCACATCACAGTGTATCCCCTCACAGTGTGTCATCTTGTTATATCACATCACATTGAATCCCCTCACATTGTATCCCCTCACAGTGTGTCACCTTGTTATATCACATCACATTGAATCCCCTCACATTGTATCCCCTCACAGTGTGTCACCTTGTTATATCACATCACATTGTATCCCCTCACATTATATCCCCTCACAGTGTGTCACCTTGTTATATCACATCACATTGTATCACATCACATTGTATCCCCTCACAGTGTGTCATCTTGTTATATCACATCACAGTGTATCCCCTCACAGTGTGTCACCTTGTTATATCACATCACAGTGTATCCCCTGACACTGTGTCACCTTGTTATATCACATCACAGTATATCCCCTCACAGTGTGTCACCTTGTTATATCACATCACATTGTATCTCCTCACAGTGTGTCACCTTGTTATATCGCATCACATTGTATCCCCTCACAGTGTGTCACCTTTTTATATCACATTACATTGTATCCCCTCACAGTGTGTCGCCTTGTTATATCACATCACAGTGTATCCCCTCACAGTGTGTCACCTTGTTATATCACATCACATTGTATCCCCTCACAGTGTGTCACCTTGTTATATCTCATCACAGTGTATCCCCTCACATTGTATCCCCTCACAGTGTGTCATCTTGTTATATCACATCACAGTGTATCCCCTCACAGTGTGTCACCTTGTTATATCGCATCACATTGTATCCCCTCACATTGTATCCCCTCACAGTGTGTCACCTTGTTATATCACATCACAGTGTATCGCCTCACAGTGTGTCACCTTGTTATATCACATCACATTGTATCCCCTCACAGTGTGTCACCTTGTTATATCGCATCACATTATATCCCTTCACAGTGTGTCACCTTGTTATATCACATCACATTGAATCCCCTCACATTGTATCCCCTCACAGTGTGTCACCTTCTTATATCTCATCACAGTGTATCCCTTCACAGTGTGTCACCTTGTTATATCACATCACATTGAATCCCCTCACATTGTATCCCCTCACAGTGTGTCACCTTGTTATATCACATCACATTGTATCCCCTCACAGTGTGTCACCTTGTTATATCGCATCACATTATATCCCCTCACAGTGTGTCACCTTGTTATATCACATCACATTGTATCCCCTCACAGTGTGTCACCTTGTTATATCACATCACATTGTATCCCCTCACAGTGTGTCACCTTGTTATATCTTATCACATTGTATCACATCACATTGTATCCCCTCACAGTGTGTCACCTCACAGTGTGTCGCCTTGTTATATCACATCACATTGTATCCCCTCACAGTGTGTCATCTTGTTATATCACATCACAGTGTATCGCCTCACAGTGTGACACCTTGTTATATCACATCACATTGTATCCCCTCACAGTGTGTCACCTTGTTATATCACATCACAGTGTATCCCCTCACAGTGTGTCACCTTGTTATATCTCATCACATTGTATCCCCTCACAGTGTGTCATCTTGTTATATCACATCACAGTGTATCGCCTCACAGTGTGACACCTTGTTATATCACATCACATTGTATCCCCTCACAGTGTGTCACCTTGTTATATCACATCACATTATATCCCCTCACAGTGTGTCACCTTGTTATATCACATCACATTATATCCCCTCACAGTGTGTCACCTTGTTATATCACATCACAGTGTATCCCCTCACAGTGTGTCACCTTGTTATATCACACCACATTGTATCTCCTCACAGTGTGTCACCTTGTTATATCACATCACATTGTATCCCCTCACAGTGTGTCACCTTGTTATATCACATCACAGTGTATCGCCTCACAGTGTGTCACCTTGTTATATCACATCACATTGTATCCCCTCACAGTGTGTCATCTTGTTATATCACATCACAGTGTATCGCCTCACAGTGTGACACCTTGTTATATCACATCACATTGTATCCCCTCACAGTGTGTCACCTTGTTATATCACATCACAGTGTATCCCCTCACAGTGTGTCACCTTGTTATATCACATCACATTGTATCTCCTCACAGTGTGTCACCTTGTTATATCACATCACATTGTATCCCCTCACAGTGTGTCACCTTGTTATATCGCATCACATTGTACCCCCTCACAGTGTGTCACCTTTTTATATCACATTACATTGTATCCCCTCACAGTGTATCCCCTCACAGTGTGTCACCTTGTTATATCACATCACATTGTATCCCCTCACATTGTATCCCCTCACAGTGTGTCACCTTGTTATATCACATCACATTGTATCCCCTCACAGTGTGTCACCTTGTTATATCGCATCACATTGTATCCCCTCACAGTGTGTCACCTTTTTATATCACATTACATTGTATCCCCTCACAGTGTATCCCCTCACAGTGTGTCACCTTGTTATATCACATCACATTGTATCCCCTCACATTGTATCCCCTCACATTGTATCCCCTCACAGTGTGTCACCTTGTTATATCACATCACATTGTATCCCCTCACAGTGTGTCGCCTTGTTATATCACATCACATTGTATCCCCTCACAGTGTGTCACCTTGTTATATCACATCACATTGTATCCCCTCAGTGTGTCACCTTGTTATATCTCATCACAGTGTATCCCCTCACATTGTATCCCCTCACAGTGTGTCACCTTGTTATATCACATCACATTGTATCCCCTCACAGTGTGTCACCTTGTTATATCACATCACATTGTATCCCCTCACATTGTATCCCCTCACAGTGTGTCACCTTGTTATATCACATCACATTGTATCCCCTCACAGTGTGTCGCCTTGTTATATCACATCACATTGTATCCCCTCACAGTGTGTCACCTTCTTATATCTCATCACAGTGTATCCCCTCACTGTGTGTCACCTTGTTATATCACATCACATTGTATCCCCTCACATTGTATCCCCTCACAGTGTGTCACCTTGTTATATCACATCACATTGTATCCCCTCACAGTGTGTCACCTTGTTATATCACATCACATTGTATCCCCTCACAGTGTGTCGCCTTGTTATATCACATCACATTGTATCCCCTCACAGTGTGTCACCTTGTTATATCACATCACATTGTATCCCCTCAGTGTGTCACCTTGTTATATCTCATCACAGTGTATCCCCTCACATTGTATCCCCTCACAGTGTGTCACCTTGTTATATCACATCACATTGTATCCCCTCACAGTGTGTCACCTTGTTATATCACATCACATTGTATCCCCTCACATTGTATCCCCTCACAGTGTGTCACCTTGTTATATCACATCACATTGTATCCCCTCACAGTGTGTCGCCTTGTTATATCACATCACATTGTATCCCCTCACAGTGTGTCACCTTGTTATATCACATCACAGTGTATCCCCTCACAGTGTGTCACCTTCTTATATCTCATCACAGTGTATCCCCTCACTGTGTGTCACCTTGTTATATCACATCACATTGTATCCCCTCACATTGTATCCCCTCACAGTGTGTCACCTTGTTATATCACATTACATTGTATCCCCTCACATTGTATCCCCTCACAGTGTGTCACCTTGTTATATCACATCACATTGTATCCCCTCACAGTGTGTCACCTTGTTATATCACATCACAGTGTATCCCTTCAGAGTGTCTCACCTTGTTATATCACATCACATTGTATCTCCTCACAGTGTGTCACCTTGTTATATCACACCACATTGTATCCCCTCACATTGTATCCCCTCACAGTGTGCCACCTTGTTATATCACATCACATTGTATCCCCTCACAGTGTGTCACCTTGTTATATCACATCACATTGTATCCCCTCACAGTGTGTCGCCTTGTTATATCACATCACATTGTATCCCCTCACAGTGTGTCACCTTGTTATATCACATCACATTGTATCCCCTCACAGTGTGTCGCCTTGTTATATCACATCACAGTGTATCCCCTCACAGTGTGTCACCTTGTTATATCACATCACAGTGTATCCCTTCACAGTGTCTCACCTTGTTATATCACATCACATTGTATCCCCTCACAGTGTGTCACCTTGTTATATCTCATCACATTGTATCCCCTCACAGTGTGTCACCTTGTTATATCTCATCACATTGTATCTCCTCACAGTGTGTCACCTTGTTATATCACATCACATTGTATCCCCTCACATTGTATCCCCTCACAGTGTGTCACCTTGTTATATCACATCACATTGTATCCCCTCACATTGTATCCCCTCACAGTGTGTCACCTTGTTATATCACATCACATTGTATCCCCTCACAGTGTGTCGCCTTGTTATATCACATCACATTGTATCCCCTCACAGTGTGTCACCTTGTTATATCGCATCACATTGTATCCCCTCACAGTGTGTCACCTTGTTATATCTCATCACATTGTATCCCCTCACATTGTATCCCCTCACAGTGTGTCACCTTGTTATATCTCATCACATTGTATCCCCTCACATTGTATCCCCTCACAGTGTGTCACCTTGTTATATCGCATCACAGTGTATCCCCTCACAGTGTGTCACCTTGTTATATCACATCACATTGTATCCCCTCACAGTGTGTCACCTTGTTATATCACATCACATTGTATCCCCTCACACTGTGTCACCTTGTTATATCACATCACAGTGTATCCCCTCACAGTGTGTCACCTTGTTATATCACATCACATTGTATCCCCTCACAGTGTGTCACCTTGTTATATCGCATCACATTGTATCCCCTCACAGTGTGTCACCTTGTTATATCTCATCACATTGTATCTCCTCACAGTGTGTCACCTTGTTATATCACATTACATTGTATCCCCTCACAGTGTGTCACCTTGTTATATCGCATCACATTGTATCCCCTCACAGTGTGTCACCTTGTTATATCTCATCACATTGTATCTCCTCACAGTGTGTCACCTTGTTATATCTCATCACATTGTATCTCCTCACAGTGTGTCACCTTGTTATATCACATTACATTGTATCCCCTCACAGTGTGTCACCTTGTTATATCACATCACATTGTATCCCCTCACAGTGTGTCACCTTGTTATATCACATCACATTGTATCCCCTCACAGTGTGTCACCTTGTTATATCACATCACATTGTATCCCCTCACAGTGTGTCACCTTGTTATATCGCATCACATTGTATCCCCTCACAGTGTGTCACCTTGTTATATCGCATCACAGTGTATCCCCTCACAGTGTGTCACCTTGTTATATCACATTACATTGTATCCCCTCACAGTGTGTCACCTTGTTATATCGCATCACATTGTATCCCCTCACAGTGTGTCACCTTGTTATATCGCATCACATTGTATCCCCTCACAGTGTGTCACCTTGTTATATCACATTACATTGTATCCCCTCACAGTGTGTCACCTTGTTATATCGCATCACATTGTATCCCCTCACAGTGTGTCACCTTGTTATATCACATCACATTGTATCCCCTCACAGTGTGTCACCTTGTTATATCACATCACATTGTATCCCCTCACAGTGTGTCACCTTGTTATATCGCATCACATTGTATCCCCTCACAGGGTATCCCCTTATTATATCGCATCACATTGTATCCCCTCACATTGTATCACCTTCCTGTGTATCCCCTCCCAATATATATCTTTGCTGTATCAACTGAAAGTGGGGTACATTCACTAAGCTATAGTAGGGGTTACAAAGGATTGTGCTTCAGTTTTACCTATAGGAAATGGCCATTGCAGCCTTCCACACAGCACATCACAGTCCT